>JAQHUG010000332.1:1065201-1087608 GCA_028555095.1 Dicrostonyx torquatus | reverse complement strand
GGAGGAAGAAGGGAGAGAAGAAGCACATCTGCTTCTTCAAAACACAGGAACAGAGAGAGAAATCTAAGAGCTGCAGCAGGCAGGCTTCAGGCAGGCAAGGAGTGGGCGTGGCTTGCTCTTAAAGAGACAGAATCCAATACAGTGGGGACAGCTGTCCCACACTTTCAGCTTTAGGGCTAGCTCCCCAACACAGGGTCAGCTCTACTATGCTGCCCAGGAAGGTGCATGGCCTCTCTCCTGAGTGCCGCAACTGGTACCCAGCAGATAAAGCTCTCCTGCATTTAGACTGTGAGGTCATCAATAATTAGTTGATCCTCACATTTGTTTGCTCAACTTTAAGCAAGAGTTAGAAAATTAGTGGCAGTTAAATTAATGAAAAAATATGATTTGGATAAAAGACAAATGTCCTGTGAACTGTATACAGCTTGGGGAAATTCCAACATAAATAAGGTTAAATAATATGTATATTATTAATAAGGAAAATTTACTAAGTTTTGTTTGAAAAATCATAAATTATTGACATATTAGAAATAAAACATACACCACACAAATGTGTTTAGTACTTTGTATGTATCCCATAGACACCCCAAATCCTACTAGATGACTTAAATCTTTTATAGTGATGAACTCTGAGACTAATAGCACCTGGAACTTTGCCCAAAATCATGTGGCTAGGAAATGGCATGTCTGAGAATTAATTCTGATCTGAATTCAACAAGGCCTATACTGTTCTGGTTCTCATAGTTCATTTCCCTTCTCAATAATGTTTTTGGCAAAATAAAACAGAACTTTTAAGCCGAAGCATGGAAAACAGAATTGAATAAGAAAGTTGAAATAAAAAACCACACACATTCTGAGATTCATTGCTGGGGTTTATTGGGATCCTTTAACCTGGGCCCCAGAATTCAAAAGATCTACCCCATCCAGGTGCTACCACTTTATTTCACCCCAGTACTTTGTCAAATTACAGCACCCTTCCCCTTGCAAGCCCCTGGCCCTCAGGTCTAACTCTGGAAACTGGTCTGCTGAAACTAGCATAACCTGTTTTGAAGGCTATATCCTGCTCCCAATGGAACAATCCCATATTAGTTCCCTGACAGAGCAGTCCCATTCTCCGCAGAGGAGTTCCAGATGTCCCAGCCCTCATCAGGAATCCCTCTGATCCAATCATCATTGATTTGCTATGTGATGGACTTTGAAAAATGGTTTGATTCCTGGTCATACCCACTGAACCCCTTTAATATACTCTCAAATTACTTTTCAAATGAGATGTGACCAAAGTTAATGTGGAGGAAAGAAGGGGAAAATGAGAGATTTTCAAATGAGCAACCGGCATTAGGGTTTTATTAAGATATATTATTTGCCCTCCCCTCAGAGCTCAGGTGAGCCCTGTCGAGGAAGGGGCAGCAATAGTGTAAGATCCAGAGGGGATGGAGAACAGGGCCATCTGAATAAATTAAACAAGGCACAGATGAATTCACAGAGACTAAAGCAGCAAATGCAGAGTCTACATGAGTCTGCACCAGGTCCTTTGCATATGTAATATAGCTGTTATCTTAGTATTTTTATGGGACTCCTGAGTGTGAGAACAAGCAGATCTCGGACCGTTGTGCCTGCCCTTGGGACTCCTCTTCCTATTGAGTTGCTATGTCCAACTTCAAAATGATAATTTTTGTTTCATCTTACTTTTTCTTATTTTGTCATGTATGATTGTTATCTATTAGAAACCTGTGTTTTTTGTTTTTTTTTTTTCTAATGAGAGACGGAGTAAATCTGGAAGGGAAGGGAGGTGGGGAAGAACTGGGAGGAGTTGAGGGAGGGGAAACTATAATCAGGATATATTTTTGAGAAAAGAATCTAAGTTTTATAAAAGGGAAAGATATATGATTGGAAGCAGGCTGTTGAACAAATATATAGATGAATGAGCTTATTTAGATGGTTAAAAACTAAAGCTTCCTGCACAAGAGACAGATGAAAAACACATATAGGAAGCTAAATTCCTAAAACCCTGGAAGATAAATAGTTGTTCCTTAGTGGACATTCTATCTCTAGTGGGAAAAGAAAACGGAGTTTAGTCATCTATCCACAGTATCTTGTCTGTTTCTGGAGGTACAGCTCAGTTATACGCAAGCCCAAGGTTTAAAGAAGAAGATAGGAAAAATCTTGGCTCCCAGTTTACCCAAAGGTACCAACCTATACAAGTAGGAATGTAGCATATGTGGATTTCCTGAATGTAAAGACAGATTGCTTAGTGTTTGTTTTATTGGGATAGATTCTGGCATTTGGGACTTACTACTGTTAATACAGATGAACAAAGGAGGGGAAAACCCCAAGAACATAAAGAATTAAAAGCTTCCTTTTGGCTCTGTGGGTATTTTTTACATATACCCTACAAATCCCAAAAGAATGCCCTAAGGATAGAAAATTTTCCTTCCATTCCAAAGGAATAAAACCCATGTTTTTGTAGCATTTATCTATGTTTTTAAATGGTTGATAGGATTCTGATGTTTGTTTAGAAACTATGTCTATGGTTTATATTACTTGATTTATTGTTCTTTCATTTCATTTATCTTGGGTACATGTCTATCTCTGTTTATTTTTAGTCAAACCAGGGTAGGCCAAAGGATCAACAAAGGGTTCTTGGTCTCTGATGTAGGAGGGCAAGAAAGGGAGGTGAGGGACAGAGAGAACAGGAGAGTGAGAGGGATCAAGAGCAAGAGAGAATGAGATAGAGCTTAGAGAGAATGAAAACATCACAGTAAGCAAGCAGCTGCTATTTGAAGTTTAGTTCCAAGTGTTCTGTGTCCCGACCCCTCCTTCGATTTGGTTAAATGAGCCATTAATTTCTCCTTTTTTATATGAGGTTAGACTTGTTTTTTTATTACCTATTCTTAAAAGGCCTAAGGAAAACTCTGTTAATTCATCTAGTCATCCATCCCTACAACAATTACCTTCTTTGATATTCTTATGACCTCCTTGTGTTCTCTATTAGTTTTGTAACATGTTACTCACTTGCTGAGAAGCTGAATATTAACTTATTGTAGGACAAGATTAATATAAACTTTACCTCTACAGATATATGTGACCTACTGTTTTGTTTTCTTTTTTAATTAAATGTATCTATTTTACATCCCCACCACAGTTTCCCCTCCGTCCTATCCCCCACTTCCTCCCCCACCCTCCCATCCTGATTCACACCTCCTCTGTTTCTATTCAGAAAGGGGAAGGCCTCCCAAGAGTATGAACAAAGCATGGAATAGCTTCTAGTTGTGCTAAGACTAAGCTCCTCCCCTTGCATAAAGGCTGGGCAAGGCAATTCAGTATGAAGAATAGGATCCCAAAAGCGAGGCAAAGTGTTAGGGTAAGCCCCTGCTCTCATTGTTAGGAGTTACATGAGTGCACCAAGCTATATAGCTGTCACATGTAGGTAGAGGGCCTAAGTAAGTTCCACACAGCCTCTCTAGTTGTCAGTTAAGACTCCATGAGCTCCTATGAGCTCAGGTTAGTTGGTTCTGTGGGTTTTCTTGTGATGCCCTTGAACCCTCTGACTCCTACAATCCTTTCTCCTTCTCTTCAGCAGGATTCCCCAAACTTGCCTTAATGTTTGGCTGTATTCTGCATATATTTTCATTACTAGATGAAGACTTGCTGATGACAATTGGTGTAGTCACCAGTCTATGAACAGAGCACAGTATTGTCAGTAATAATAACATTGAAATTTTTTGTCCAATCATTTTCAGTTCTATCCTAGGACTGTGGGCCATCTAGCCTCTAGGTCCTGGCACCCCAGAAAGTGTGAAGAGTGGGGTCACTCCTGTGGCATGGGCCTGAGACTGGACTAGTCATTGGTTGACCACTCCCACAATTTCTGTGCCACCATTACAACCCCTGACACTTCTCACAGGGAGGACAGACTGTAGGTCAAAAGTTGTGTGGCTGAGCTGGTATTCCAATTCCTCTGCTGGAAGATCTTTATCAACTCCACACCCAACAGAGGACTGAGCTCCAAAATACTTAACAAACACAAGAAACTAGACATCAAAAACCAAATAATCCAACTTAGAAAATGAGGTACAGATCTCAATAGAGAATTCTCAACAGGAGAATTTTAGATGATAGAGAAACAAAGAAATGCTCAACATCCTTATCTATCAAGGAAAAATGCAAATTAAAACAATTCTGAGATTCTATCTTACACCTGTCAGAAAACTAAGATCAAAAACACCAATAACAGCATATGGCAGAGAGGATGTGGAGCAAGGGGAACACTCCTCCATTGTTGGTGGGTGTTCAAAATCATACAGCCACTTTGGAAGTCAGTATGGCAGTTTCTCAGAGAATTGGGAATCAATCTACCTCAAGACCCCAGCAATCAAGACCCCAGCAATACCACTCTTGGGCATATACCCAAAGGATGTTCAATCATACCACAAGGACACTTACTGAACTATGTTCAAAGCAGCTTTATTCACACTAGCCAGAATCTGGAAACAACCCAGATGTCCCTCAACCAAAGAATGGATAAAGAAAATGAAAATGTGGTACAGCTACACAATAGAGTATTGCTCAGTGCTAAAAACAGTGAAATCAGGAAATTTGAAGACACAGGAATGGATCTAGAAAAAAAAATCAACCTGCGTGAGCTAACCCAGACCTAGAAAGACAAACATGGTATGTATTCACTTATAAGTGGAGATTTGCTGTAAAGTAAAAGATAACTGTGTTTTAATCCATAGCATCAGAGAGGCCAGATAACAAGGAGAGCCCAAGGGGGCATATATGATCTCTCTGGAAGGGGAAATTGAAGAGGTCTCCTGAGTGGACTGTGGACAGGTGAAGATGGTCACATAAGGATCAGATTTGTGTATGGGTGGAGAGGAAGAGTCTGAAAGAAGTGTCTTGATATGGGGGGGCATTTGGGGGGTCAGATAGAAACATGGCGCAAGGGAAACTCCCAGAAATCTACAAGGGTGACATCAGCTAAGACTCCTAACAATAGTGATTAGATAGCTTGAACTGGCCATCTCCGTTGACCAGGCCAGATTTTCAGTGGAGGGAGTGGTCCTGCTTTTTTATTACTTTATAAAGAATACCAATCAAAATTTCTACTTCCTCCCCTCCTCCCACTCCAAGGCCCTCCCCCAACATCCAGGCTTAGGAAAGTATGCATCTAAATAGAATAGGATCCCAAAAATCCATCCAACCACACTGAACCTGACAAAAGAGAAAGTGGGAAGTAGCCTGCAATACATGGGCACACGAGACCACTTCCTACGTGTAACCCCAGTAGCACAGACAATAAAAACAACAATGAATAAATGGGACCTCCAGAAACTGAGAAGCTTCTATAAAGCAAAGGACACAGTCATTAAGACAAAAAGCCTACTGAATGGGAGAAGATCTTCATCAACCCTACATCAAAGGTCTGATCTCCAAAATATACAAAGAACTCAAGAAACCAGACATTAAAATTCTAAATAACCCATTTAAAAATGGGGTACTGAACTGAACAGAGAATTCTCAACAGAAGAATGTCAAGTGGTGGTCCTGCTTTTAAAGGGGCCGAGTGATTGTTTAATGCTTTCTTCTTGCCAAATTGAATTTCTTTCTCTGACTCTGTTTTCTATGGTTTACGTCTGATGGAGCCATGAAGCATAAACAGGGGAGATGTGCTAGGCATTGAATGAGGGCTGCAGGCACTGTGCATGATGAATAGATTGTGTGACCATCCAGGGCACATATATAGATGTAGAACATTCTGGGTTGGCATGAGTCCCCAGAGGTCAAGAGCATTGCCGGACAGCAAGAGACCCCAGTGGAGTATCAAGGCTAGTCCCTGGATCCATAGTAGGGGATGTGATGATATCAGTAGCTGTGGGTTGTGGATGCAGGCAATTACTGGACTGGAAAACAAAGAAGTTTACATGTCTGTTTGTTCGCAGAGTCTGATGCTGCAGCCTTTTCAAAAATATTAAACTCTCTGTGCTTAATGTCAGGATAGAATCTGTCTGCACTTAAGGAAAAAAAAACATTTTAGTAAATTACTGTCTAATAAAAGAAGGGGAAGACAGGAAGGGAAAGATTGGGAGAGAATGAATAGGATAGTAATATTTGATATGTGTCACAAAGTTTTTAGAATATTTTAGACTGTAGAATCTGTGGTTTTGGACTCTGCGACAACACTTCAAAACAAACATCTCAGGCCTGGCATCAGGAAACAATTTGCTTCTTATATGAAGCCTTGGGAGCGAGTGCTTTAACTTCACTGCTTGAAATAGATATTAATCGTATCTGACAAAGTTTCAAAGAAAAACATTGTTTCTACAGGGAAAGACCAGAATGAAGAAAGGTCTAGACCAGCACTGGCCAATAGCACATTTTTGTAATAATTAAGTATTCACTGCCAGAAGCTATAGACATATTAAATTATGCTAGCTTAACTAAAAAGGAGAATATTTGCTTTTAATATAAATAATTGCATGAGGTAAGTGACTAATATAATGGAGAACAAAGGTTTAGAAACTGATTTTTTTAAGGAAACCTTGAAAGATTCTGATATTCATTTTGATTGAGAAAAATTTGAGAATAATGTGGCAGCGTATTTATGAAAGTCACAAATCAAGGATTGGTGCTTATGAGATGGTTCAGTGGATAGAGGCACTTGTTACCAAGGCTGTTGATCTGAATTTGATCCCTGGCACCCACGTCGCAGAGAGAGAGAACCCACTTTCACAGGTTGTATTCTGGTTTCTGCATGCATGCTTTAGTGTCTGTGTGTGTGTGTGTGTGTGTGTGTGTGTGTGTGTGTGTGTGTGTGTGTGTATTACCTCATAAGCAAGCCAATAAAGGATATGTGAGGGCTGGAGATATGACTTAGCAGTTAAGAGCACCTGCTGCCCTTCCAGAGGACCTGGAATTGCTCCCTATTCTGCAAAACAGACCTCTTACAACTGATTGTACCTCTGGCTGTAGGTGCCTCAAGAGCTTCTTTTGGCCTTTCTGGGTGCCTTTACATCAATGACATAGATACACATAGATACTATTTTTAATATTAAAAATAAAAGATTTACAGAAAGTTGTTTGATAAACTCATTGTGAGCCCATGACATAAAAATAAAACTGAGTAAATAGCTTCATGGGGAAAGATTGTACTTTATATAAAGTCTTTTCTAAGACGTAGCACGTCTAAGGTGGGGCAGGTGACAAGATGAGATGCATTTTCAAGTCCTCGTGTGTACTGTAGATCTGTGGTTATATAATCTGGTATTGGGAATGATAGACTGCCAAGAGAATTTGTTTCTAGCTAGACAGCTGTGTAATACTGAAGTCATGTGGGGACCTAGGCTAGATGCTCATGTCTATGTTTCTTTTAAATCCTGGATAGAAATATACTCTTATCAGTCTTTGAGATTTAGAGTTCTATTTTCTACTCACATTCTTAAATTTTTTACTACTAAAGTAGTTTATGTGAAACAAGGAAACTAAATGTAAGAGTTTTTTATTTTCTTCAGGCTATCAGCATTTTTCTCCCATATGCTCTTCACCCCACAGCTTTACTGGGTTTGTAAAGTTATTTCCCTATGTACTTCTAGATAAATATAGTGAAAAATGGGATTCCTGGGTCAGATAATAGTTGATGCTAATTATTCCTAGTAAAAATATTATATAGCTCCATGGAAGATGCTGCCATAATTAGTTTTTGTATTTGTAACACTGAATTCTTTATCTTTTATATGACCTTTGAATTCATAAAAATGTGGTTAAAATAGTTATATCATTTATTTAACAATTCAAAGGCAACAAGATGTGAAGTGATTTAACGGCCGAATATTGACAGTGCACACTATGCTGCAAGTGCTTTGCAGACACTGTGCCTATTATGGGAGACACAGCATGGCCTTTGCATCCACAAAGCTCAGACTTAAATGGAGTAGATGAGCAGGTAAATTCTCAGTGACAGCTCAGAAATTAAAAGCATGCTGAGAAGGGAACTCACGAGGTGTACGGAAGTACAGAGAATGAGTGCATCAAGCACTTGGTTGAGAGGGGAAGAAAGTGGATTATTAAACACAGTTATGTATCATTTTAGATATGAATTTATATATATATATATATATATATATATATATACACACACACACACATTCCTTGGAAAATTCTTCTTTGTCCTTAGAGCCATCCCTTGTCCACTGCTTCACCTGATAGCACATGCAGCTTGAATGCATCAATTTCTAGACTTGCCAGTATTTCATGGCCATGTTGGTTCAGGCAGCGCAAAGATAAACAGAAGACTAAGAACCCGAAGGGTGAAATTAGCAGATTCTATTTTTAGTGTACCAGAATGCATCTATTTAAATGACTGCATGTTTTCCATGTTCCTAGCCCCACAACTACTCCTTACCCTGCCTGTGAAAGAATAGAATTTTGCAGACCTCTGTCTTCCTAGCATGATGTGACCCTTAACCTCTGTCTTTAAATCAGAGCTGTTAGAATTAAGGGGATGAGGTTCTCAGGATATTGGATCCAGTAACATTCCATGACAAAGTGGCTCATAAATACATCATAACACAGTTTGTAAGTGATTCAAGAGAGTGTGTAGGGTTGTCTCCTCTGCAAAGATATAGATTTGGGTAGTTGTTGTTTAAGGGCAGATTTTTCTTTAATGTTATAGTGTTCCCTAAGTTGTCCACATTCTTCTAGGTAAACCCTTATCTATGCTCTTGTAAATCATATAATCTGGACACACTTATCATCTAGGGATCCAGTGTTTTCATTCAGATCTAGGAAGAGAAAGTGCAGGAAGTACCAGGAACAAAGCCAGGGTTAGAAGCTGAGATTCTTTCTATTCCACAAGGAAGGGAAAATTCCTAACTATGGTTTCTCCTCACAGGCATTCTTTTAAGGATTCAAGCAGAGATTGAATACTGTGTATCCTGCCTTTCATGTTGGGGGGTCTTAGTGAGGTGGCATTTCATATGAGAAGGCTGAGCTTTTGCTAACAGAAGGGTGACCCTTAGGCATCACGTAAGTAAACAGAAGGAAGAGTAAAGCATCTTCTCACAGGAGAAAAAAATATCAGACCTGCAAGTTCTGGCTGCCAGATCCTAGAAGTTTCACTGTACCAGATTCGATTTACTCAGACTTCTATCTGAATATTGTGAGGGATGTGGTTTCAGGTCAGCAGAGGGAAGTCTCCTTAGCCTAGTAAACACCAATAGAAGGAACTCATGACTGAGAGACCATACCATTGCACATATACCATTCTTTCTGGGCAATTTTTTCTTTGAGGCTCCAAGCCTGGTACTCCATCTCTGCAAATTTGCTAAGCTTTATCCTGGGAGTCCAAGGGAATTGAGACTTTCAATTCCTGTCATCAAAGAAGCATTCCCAGTCTTGGAAAACATAAGCAGGAATTCAACAGAGTCTGATTGGAATCTCTCCCTCTACATAGAATCATATGGCTGACAGTATAAGCCAGTCCAGTGGGTTCTCCCCAGAAGGTTCCAGGCAGAATCATAACTCTCACTATTTTATAGGTTTTTTTGTAGAGAGTTTGAGAGAGAGGAGACTTTTGTGAACCAACTAGAATAAGATGGATGGGAGATGAGTCTCATCCTTGAGAAACAGAAGTTTCAGGTGGAGGAATGGTAACTTTCCTATATAGAAATAGGCACCCCAGTTCCTCCCAACTCTGCAATAGCAGGCAGGAGGTTGTAAGATTTCCCACTTGTGCCTTGTCTTCTATGTTAAGGGGTGATGTTTGTTTTGAGGAGGATAGCCTTGGATATAGAATGGATAAGTGGCAGACTTGTAGCTGGGGAAAGAACTCTGAAGGAAGAGTAAAAACTTTCCTTTCACACAGAGAAATACAGGGTACTAGCATATCTTTCCTAAGCAGAATTTTCTACAGGCCAGGATATAACTCCTATCTTTTGTTTTCCAATTGCCATACTGAGAGTCCTATAAAGTAGAGGCATTTTGTGCAGTGTTGCAGTGAAGCGCGCGGGGGGGGGGGTGTGTGTCTCAGCACCCGGCTCCCAGCAGCAGCCTGCTTTTGGTCCTGGCTAGCTTATACCCAGAATAATTACACAGAGACTGTATTTATTTAATACACTGCCTAGCCTATTAGCTGTAGCCTATTATTGGATAACTCTCACATCTTGCTTTAACCCATATCTGATAATCTATGTATCACCATAGGAATGTGGCTTACCAGCATGAATCTAACCTACATCCATCTCAGGCCGAAGAATCATGGTGTTTGCCACACCTCCCTTCTCCCCAGCCTTCCATTCTGTCTACTCTGCCCACCTAAGTGCCGCCCTATCAAAAGGCCAAGGTAGTCTCTTTATTTAACCAATGAAAGCAACAGAAATACAGAAGGAACTCCTACACCACTAAAGTGACTCAGGTCACTGAAGAGGGAATCACAACCTGTGTTAGTGTTAGGAGTAAAGAAAATCCCTGAGAAAGGGTTGGGAAAATATTGAGGGAAGACTGAGGGGTTTCTCTGTGAAGAGAGTGGTTCTGGTCTGGCCACCTGTAGCTGCTAACACTGGGAGGCACTTGTGGCAAGAATTGTGCAGTTTATTTCTCTAGTTTCAATTTCATGAGGCTTTTCCAGAGAAGATAGACTTGCCTCAGCCTTGAGAAATATGAAACTGAGTTCTATGTAGCCACAGATACAGTGAGATCTCATTCCATCTGCTCTAGTAGTAGTGAATCAAATATCCAAGACTGTGGGACTTCTGTCATTGCTTGATTGTCATGTGGAGGCTTTAAGTGAGGAGCTGGACTTGCACAAGCAGGGAAGGAGCCTTAGTCTTTACTAAGAAGACTTGGAAAGAGGAATTGGAAGGTCCCACTCATACATATGAATAAGGATAGCCCAGTTTGCCCCAGAAGAAACACAGGTAGACTCTACACTAAATCTTTACTCCCAATTTTTGTTTTCTTCCATTTTTATTGTGTCAGAAGAATAAGGGAAGCTTTCTGCTCAAGAGTTACTTTGGTATTAGGGGTGGTGATGGTAAACCCAGTCTTGAGGGCAACAACTTGAAAAAGAAGTTCGAAGTTTCCTTACCACACAGTAATATGGGGCCCTATTCCAGTGTGTCCATGGAGATGCTGTGGGAGGGCCCAAGTTAGGCCCAACTTTGTACCATTTCCTTTTCAATATGATGTCTAAAACCCTTAGTAATGAAAGCTTTTTGTGAGGGAGGTGGACTGTGTCAGCATGGAGTACTTCTAGCCTAGAGAAATGTGGAAGCAAGGTCAGTATGCCAGAAAGGAACTGAAGAAAGAGGGAAGATTGAGATGTTTCCATTCCCACGCAGTCATCCATAGGAAGCTCCAGATAGGGTGAGTGATAAGCTGTTTCAGAGATTCCTTTGGAGAGGTTGAGTGTTGACGGGGTGAGGACACAGGTCAAAGAATCCCAGGCTAATTCCAAAATATTTTAATTATATTTTTGTTATTATAAGGGGCAAACTCATGAAACAGGAGCAAGAAGTCCAACCTCAGCTTTGTAGCCTGGGGGAAAAAAAAGAGAGAGAGAGAGCCCTGGGCAGGTCTGCGGTTTTCTTTGGGTACCCAAAAGGTCACGCTGTAACCTGGTCCAGCCTCTTAATTATTGGCTGACAGTTGAGTGAAATGAAGCTTTGGGGGTGGAGGCTGGACTTGGGTCAGTCATGGAGGAGACATAGGTTGGAAACTGTCAAGGATGGCAGTTCAGGGGAATACCCCCACCTTTGCCTTGATTCCAGTGAAGTGCTCTCTGCTTTGGCAGTTACTCCTCATTGACTTATTCGTCAGTGTTGTGAGAGCACTGTGTCACTTACAGTGGTGGAGAAATTTGTACCTCTCCAACATGTCGGAATTTACTGAACCACGGTTAATTCACAAGACAGATCAGATTTGTTGGCTGCAAATTACTAAATATTCCTGTTTTGACGTAAGTGACCACAATTACAGGTTCTTTTATTCCAATCTCAATTGCCATATGAACTTCAAAGTCTCAGTTTTCACTTTACACGTCATGCTGTAATGTTTTGGTGTGCATGTGTGTCTAGTGGAATGGCTAAGAAAATAATTCCTAAGAAAAGGTTAAAGGGACTGCAGAGTTCAGAGAGGCTGTCATAAAAACAGAGGCAGATGGTCTCTGTAGGGAACCTGCCCCATTCTGCAAACTTCTGCTGCAGAGTTATTCAAGGTTCAGAGTTTAAATGCAGGACTTTTTAGCAGGAATTTTTGAGTGTCAGTTTCAAGAAGATAGTGTTCCACAGGTAGGAAACTGCTGTGGATCTGGAGCATAGCGACAGAGGCAAAGGATGTTGCCTGTGGCAATTTTTCTGAATACTACTAGGGATGAGGTGATAGTTCCATGAGCCTATAGCATCCCAGTCTTAAGGTGCTCCTTCTTGTATAGTCCCAGGTGAGAGGGTTCAGTCTGGTGTACCAGATAAGCTCATGTGCTTCTGAGAGGATTTGTATATTTACAGGTGTTCTTATCCATTATTTATCAATTTGTGCCTCCCAGGGTGCTGACAGATAGTAGTAGCCATTTACTTGTGTAAGTACAAAGTAGGGTCATTGTGTCTGCAATTATATTCTAAAAGGAGCAACTCAGGTCTAACTGTTGCTTTTAAATTAAAATCATTCAAAGATAGTCACAGCCTGATACCTGGAGTTTTGTACTACATAGAATAACTCAGAGTGGGCCCAGTCTTTCTCACTCCACCCACTACAGGATTCCTGAGAGCAGGAGACAGTTCTGTGTAGCTAGCAAGAAGAATCACACATTCATTTTCTTACCTGATGCATTGTACAGGCTGAAGGTGCAAATCTTAAGCAAGTGGATTCCCAATATAACTGCCAGGAAGAAAATCTGATTCTTTTAGATGACATTGAGTTGTGGTGGTCACATTATCCTAACCAATCTTAACCCAGGTCAGAGTTCCATGTGTACCATTAGCCTGTAAAGGATATGTATACCCAAGGAGTTTGGCTTAGTTGAATAATCTTTTATTTTTTTTAAAGGCTCATTATTTGTGTTTGGACATGTTTATGTACCTGTTTGCCCATGCAGCATGTGGGTGTAGCTGTGTGTGTGTGTGTGTGTGTGTGTGTGTGTGTGTGTGCATGTACATGTGTACCTGTGCATGTATAGGATTTTCGGGATCTGTTGAGCCATCTCACCATTCCTATAGTTCAATATATTTACCCAATGCAATATTCTTTATGTTCTCAGCTGAATTATTTATATTTAGCAATTGTCTATGGAATATATCAAATGCTGCTTTGAGTTCCTCCAAGTTGGTTTCAATAACAATGTCCATATGTCACATTTAACCTCATGATTTCTTAGATTCTAATATACCCATGTCCCCATATAATAGTTTTTTACTTTTGATTTTAATGTTTGGCCCCTTGGAAATTCATCGTGTAATTTCCTCCCTTTTTAGTATTATAGGTGGAAGTAGATCTCTGCAGTCATCAGACACTTCAGATTTCTTTTAATTTGTGTGTTTTGTTTTCTAAGTTTGTGCTTCTTGTTGCTGCATCTAACTGGTCATCATACATAGTTGCCTGAGAATCATCATTTTTACATGCTGATATCTGTGTGACCCAGATTCTAGCTTTTTGTGAGGCTTCTTATAATTATTTGCACTATTGGCATATTCATAGGTGTTTGGCACTTATTTAATGCTCATTTTGTAGCCATTTGTATGAATATAGGGCTATGTCATTTGTGATTGTCTATGACTGGAAATACAGAACTTGTCTTTTAACTGTAGTGCAGGCAGTAAGGCACTTTAATGAATACCATATTTTCCTAGAATCTGAGGGCTTTTACTCTCCATTTCACCTTCCCTAGAGACATGAGGCCTGTTCATCTATAATGCAACCATATAATGCAGACTATTTGATTACATCAGACCCCATTTCTCAATGTTGGAATGGTATGTTCTTGTCTCTTAAAAAGTTATGGCTAGTCTGTCTCCACCTTGTATATCTCCTCTGTAAAGACATCTCGTTGGTTCTTGAAGAACATTTCATATGCCATTTCCAGGTAACATTGTTTTTTCAGTCTTCATATATCTTTTATTGGAAAGCCATGCAACCACCTTCATTTATTGTGTTTGGAATCTTTATACAGTTACTTTTGTGAAAACACTGTCTTCATTTTCTAGTATAAAAAAATTAAACCAGACCATTGGTTTTTTTGTTTGTTTGTTTGTTGTTTCTTGAGACAGGGTTTCCCTGATGTGGGAAATGTTCTTGTACATTGTAAAGATTTGTCACTCATATTGGTTTAATAAAATGCTGATTGGCCAGTAGCCAGGCAGAAAGTATAGGCAGGGCAACCAGACTAGGAGAATTCTGGGAAGAGGAAAGGAAGAGTCAGTCATCAACCAGATGCAGGGGAAGCAAGATGAGAGTGCCTCACTGAGAAAAGGTGCAAAGACACATGACTAATATAGACAAGAATTGAGTTATTTTAAGTTGTAAGAACTAGTGAATGATAAACATGAGCTAATAGGCCAAACAGTTTATAATTGTTATAACACTCTGTGAGTTTCTTTGAGACTGAATGGCTGTGGGACCAAATAGGACAAAAATGACCACCTACAAATGTCACCCAAATGTTTAGCAACAATTTCTACATAAAGCCTGAGAGCTTAAAAAAGGGATTCTAGAATATAAGAACAGAGTCAAGCGCAGCTTCTTGGTAACCTTCTTTACTCCAGTAGGCTTTGTTTGCTGGTGGCAAGGAAAGGCATGAATTCTTCAGTAGCAGCTTCCTGACTCAGTGTTAGCAGCAAAAACCAAACCGAAACAAAACAAAAACCCCCTGCATGGCAGCTCTTTTAAGAGGCCTGCCCCCAAACACATTAATGTTAATGAGCAGCCAGCAGCATGCTTTTTGGTGGTGATATGGACCTTGAAACTACAGAGTTGTGACAGTAATGTGACTTCTACCAATACTTTTGCCATTTAAAGCTATACTCTCAGGAAGCCAAGGAGTGGGGTGAATCCAGTCGCCAAAGTCATGGCTTTAATCCTAGCCATATCAATTAGCAAACTAAAGGCTCATGTGGTCAAAAAGAGATAAAGGGACACAATAAAGACAGATTCAGACAAAAATACCTCTAAATGCTTTACAGTGTGTTTAAAAATATACGTAGGCTTGGGAGAGAAAAGAAAAATGATAAAGTCCTTAAAAAGAAATATAGTCATGTACGGAGGTACACGCCTTTAATCCCAGCTCTTGGGAGGCAGGGGCAGGCAGATTTCTATGAGTTCAAGGTCACTCTGGTCTATAGAGTAAGTTCCAGAATAGTCAAGGAAATAAACAGAAACCCTGTATCAAAAAACCAAAAATTAAAAAAATAAAAAGAAAAGAAAATTAGTTTTTAAAATGCCTTGAAAAGATGGAAAATACACAGAGACTCTGGATACTGTATGTTATTGTGTTGTCTCTGAACTGTTTGTCTGTTGAGGAAGGAGCAATAGCTGCTAAAAAAATTTGATTATGAATACTGCTAGATTAATATATTTATTTTAAAAATGCCTTGACTTCAAAATTTAAGTGTACAAGGCATTATCCCACAGTATTTACGTTTTTCCAGGAGAGCAAAGGAAGCATATTCTTGATTATAACAGGATTTATTGTCCACTATAGGTGCCTTATATTTTACTGCCTCATAAGTTAGCTAAATATATTTTTCAAAAGCTACATATATGCTTGATACATATGGCAACTATAAGTAGTTCCAACTACTACTGAAGCTAAATCACATTGTATAGGCTCCTTGGTTCATAACAATTAGGAATCATAACCTTGTGTCATCATGATTTCAAATTTTAATGATGTATCAAGTATCTTATAATGTAATTTTGGAAGGCATAGACATAGTCTTTTAATATTTTTAGTGTCTGCTTTTAGTTTTATCTTCATGTGAATTCTTGTGGTTTTCTGTACAGTTTACTATTATACATAGAAAAGTCATCTCTAGTTGTCTCTAGTAACCAAACAATTCTTTTAATGTTTTGCTGCCTATTTTGGTGTAAGTACCCCTATTGTCAAAATTTTTTCTCATTATTTCTGGTATCTTTTGAACTTCTCATGGCCATGTAACTCTTCATACCAATTTACAAATTTCTCTATCAATTATTTATTTTTCTACTCCCAATATTTTCTTCATCATTGTTATATCATCTATATATGATAGTAATTTGGGAATATCTATTGAATATTCTATCACTGGACTATTTAGCCAATTTTATAGGATTTTTAAAAATTTAAATTATTTGCGTTCCTATGTGAAAGGCAAATTATTATCCTTTTATATATAGATATTATATTATAAAGAACATATCTGAGGCTTTTCTTGTTATATTTCCTCTTACTACATGTAATTATCTTATGAATGCTCTCCACACATCTGATACACTTAACGTATATACACTTAATGTATATCTATTATAACAATTCCTGTAATCTTCTATTAATCTATAACTCATTAGATTATAAAGTTGGCCATAGTCAGATATTAAAGTCATTAAGTAAGGCAGGTATTTATTATTTTTTGAGTAATTAATCATCTTTCCTATAATTTACTTGTGACTGACCATTAGTTAATAGGTAATATTTGGTATGTGCAATGTGGGTAGAATAGAAAGTTATTTTTTTCTGTATCTTTACTAATCTACATGTCATAGTTTGAAAGGTTTTTGTCATTCATCAGGTTTGATGTATTACAGGTGTCACATCCATGACTCAAATGCTTTCTGCCTCATTTGAGTAGTGATTTTCCACACATTCCTTCTATTTTACAGAGTTGTTATATTTATTGATTAGTCAGGTGAGTAGTTTGTGTCAGGCATTTTGCTCTGTTACTTATTCCTTGTGAATAGATTTCTATTATGTGTGGCATCCTGACTGAGAAGTAAATTATTTGATCATGAATGCTATCTAGTAGGATCCAAATAAAACATATGACAGTTGAATGCTAAGAGAAAGAGACACCATGGAGTATGAGACACCATATAGCTGCCAAAGGGGAAAGATGTTAGGTGCCAGCTGGAACCTTGCCGGTAGGCCATGAGCCTCATGGTAAAATATAAAATAATAGAATGGATTAATTTAATATGTAAGAGCTTGCTAGGAATATTCTATAGTGATTGGCAAAGGAGTGATTTAATTAATACAGTTTCTGTGTGGTTATTTTGGGAATCTTGGTGGCTGGGAAATGAACAAGCAGCCTCATACAACATGACAGTTTAAAAGTTGGTCATATATAATATATGGTATTAGAATTGGCTAGTGCAATCATTAATAAAACTTTTAAGTATTCTAGTGTATTTCTTAGTAACATTTTCTTTCCTTTTTGCTTTTCCCTTCCCCTAACCTTTTAACTCATTCCTCTCCTCACAGAGTCCAATTTCTTATTTCTTCTTCCTCTCTTTGTATCTGCCTCCTGACAACTCTGTGTGTGTGTGTGTGTAAATCTATATTCCATGTATAAGAGGGAACAATTAAAGTTGTCATTCCATGTATGGCTTGTTTTGCTTGATATAACATTTTCTAATTACATCCATTTTTCCATTTTCTTTAAAATAACATAATTTCATTCATCTTTAAGTAGGACTGAATAAAAATTATTGTGTATATTCTGAACTTTTATTTCCCTATACATTTGTTGATGAGCATCTAGAGTGGCTCCAGTATTGGCTATTGTAGATACTACTGTGATGAGCATATTGCTCTACAAGTATCTTTGTAACGTATTAATTTAAATTCCTTGAAATATATAAAGGAGTTTTTATGGCTGGGTCATATTACAATACTATTATTTTGAGGACGGTCCATAGTTCCTTCCATTGTAGTTGGGCTGATTTATGTTCCCATCAAAAAGTATATATGATCTCCTTGTTGCTTTGTATGTTCACCAGAATTTATTATTATTTGTTTTCTTGATAATTGCCATTAAGAAAAGGGTGGGATGGAACATCACTACAGTCTTGATTTTTACTTACTAGATATCTAAAATTGTAAACATGTTTTGTTTTGTTTTTTATTTGGCCATTTGCATTTGTTCAATGGAGAATTTTATGTTCAAGTAATTTACTTATTTAGTGATTACATCATTTACTATTTTGATGTTTAATTTTCTAATTTCTTTATGTAGTCTAGATATTAATTTTCCATCAAATATAAAAATTATGAGATTTTTCCTATTCTGAAAGCTGTTTCTTTATTCTATTAACTCTTTCCTTTACTGTATAGTATCTTTTAATATCATGCAATCCCAATTTTCGACTCTTGGTCTTAATACTAACAGTTATTGTAGTCCTTGCCAGAATGTTCATGTCTATGACTATGTCTTGGAGTGTTTCCCCTGTTTTCCTACAGTAGTTTCAACCTATCAGGTCTTATATTAAAGTTTTTGATCCATTTGAATGAATCTTTTACAGAGTGAAATCGATGGTTGTATATTATTCTTACATATGGGTCTCATAGTTGTCAAAAGTTATGTCTGTAGCCTCATGCATTTATTTCTGAGACCTCTATTCTATTCTATTAGTTTAAATATCTATGTGCTAGTGCCATGTTGATTTTTTTATTGTGGCTTTATAATCTCCAATCAGGTACTAAAGAGCTTCCAGCATTACTCATTCTGCTTAGATTTCTTTGGAAATTTTATGCCTTTTAAATCTTTTTGTATGAATTAATGTTTATTCAAAAGTATGGTTTAGATGTATGTGTAGTTTTCCTATCAATCTCCAGTTTCATTACATCCTAACCTGGTAGCACACACACAGACACACACACAGACACACACAGACACACACACACACACACACACAGAGAGAGAGAGAGAGAGAGAGAGAGAGAGAGAGAGAGAGAGAGATTTACTAAATGAATAAGAAAGAGCTACAAATCCATAGAGGCAGTCCTTAAGACAAAACTGATAGAGATACAAGAAAAAAGTTCTCAAAAGGGGATCAGGTAAGGAAGTTTTCCATAGGTACAGAAATGTCAAAGGCAAACTCAGTTGGCAGACCATTTCAAGGATAAGTTTGAAGTGATATGAATGTCACAGGCAAGAAATAGTGCCTTTAGTTTGGAGCCTGGACAGAGTAAGAGACCCTTCACTGTGGCAGTTTGCCTGGACAAAACTCAGAATGAGTAACTGGATAAGAGTTTGGTATGCGTTCTGCATCTTCGTCTCAGGGTGCTCACGTAATAGCCTCATAGTCTCAGCTAAAAGGATTCCATTTGTTATTACTGAGAAACTCATGCATCATGTTGTTTAATATGATTTTGTATATTCACAGGTATCATTAATTATAGACACAAGTCAATTATTTATCAATTTATGCTTTCTGGTGTGCTGACAGATGGTGACTGTAAACAAATTCCAGTGTAAACATTGTGCAAAGTCATCCTTGTCTGGTACTTAAGACTTCAAATTAAATAACTTAGTTGCTCCAAATTGTTTATTTATAAAATGAAGTCATTCAGAGTTAGGCACACCTGAAATCTGTACACATCATAGGCCAGTCTGAGACCCAGAGCAGACTCAGATTTTCCTTCATTATGTTCCTTCTCAGAACTGGAAAGGAAATAGCATATTTTCAAAAACACTAGACTTCAGTCACCAGAGAAGAGTCCTATCCTTGGAACTCATCAAGGTGGAACTGTGTAGGAAGGCTTGGTGCCTTGCCCTCCCTGTCAGGTAGAGGGAGTGCCAGCCAATCTACCTGCCTTGGAAGTACTTCTCAGGAAGACTTCAGGCTAGGTCATGGCTTATGCAGTATCCAGAGTTCCATCTTGGGAGTTTGAAGAATATGAGGTCGTTTGTGAGAGGGATACACTCAGACCCAGAGGAGGAAGAGTCATAATAATTACGGGGGCATACTGAGGGAGGACTGGAAACCCCCACTTGTCAGTTCTAAGAGGCCAGGTCTGGGTTTGTAGGCTTTAGCTTGTGATGTCCCTCAGTTCTGTTTACACAGAGGCAGTAGAAATAGAGAGTAATCACTTTGGTCTCAGTTACATATCCTTAGATCACATAATAGAAGAAGCCCAGGAGTCAGAAATTAACATTGTATGCATGACCCAATTGCCAAGTAAACCCCCTTATATAACAGATCATTCCATGGCATCAGTGTTCACACATTCTACTATGGGCCCTGGATTCTCCTACTTTGCCAGTTGGTGGTATTGTGAAGCTCTTTCTCATGTCCTTCTACATGCTTCCCAGAAGACAGGCATTATTCTAGACCTGTGAGGCTCCAGGGCTCACCGATATACACAAAAACAGTTTTGTCTTAGGCATCAGGATTGAATTCCTCAGCCTCAGTCACGTACACTGTCTATTCAGTCACTGATAGATAGTCCTGCTCACACTCCTTGCTGCTTGCTACCTCCAATAGAAGTCACCATGCCTTGCTAGCAAAGGCATGTTCATCAGCCTCGAGCAAGTCTTATGGTAACTAACTAGTCCACAACACTTGGTGGTTGTACAGGTCCCCACAGTTAAAAAGAAAGAGGAAGAACATGATGGGGAAGAGAGAAGAGGAGGAGAGCTATGATGATATGATCTTGCTGTCATCTCTATCTTACAATTTTGTTACTTTGGTGATCTGAATAAGAACGGCCCCCATAGGCTCATATATATGGATGGTTAGTCATCAGGGAGTGGCACTATTTGGGAAGGATTAGGCAGTGTGACCTTGTTGGAGTAGGTGTGGTCTTATTAGAGGAAGTGTGTATCTAGGGACGGGCCTTGGGGTTTCAAAAGCCCAAACTAGGCCTGTATCTTTCTTTTCCTGCTGCCTATGGATCCAGGTATAGAACTCCCAGCTTCTTCTCCAGTTCCACGTCTACTTGCACACTGCTAGGCTTCTTGCTGTGGTGGCAATGCACTAAACTTCTGAAACTCTAAGCCAGCCCCTTCTAAATGCTTTCTTTCATAAGATTTGCCATGGTCATGGTGCTTCTTCACAATAGATACTGACTAAACCAGATACCTTCTTTCTACCTTCCTCTTTCTCCTCTTCTGTGATTCGGAGTGCTCAGAACTCTTCCTAATTCTCCAGCCCATGGTGCAAGTTAGACAAATAATACCCATCAATCAAAAAGGAGGAAGCACAAGCATCATGCGGTCTTCAGTAGACACTGAATCTGTCCCTACTCCAAGAATACTAGATGAAAGGATTCCTGAGTTGATGTTTTTCTTGATCTTCACATAGCCTGTGAGGAAGCCCATAACAAGAGTAGAAGTACTCGGAGGTGTCACAGAAGAGTATAAGAATCAATTCCCTATCTTCTTGGATGCCTCAAAGTGTTTAGAGATGGCTTTCAGTATTGATGTAAAGAAAAATGTATCAACAAGCAAATCACTGACCCTTAGTTTTGAAGACATACTGAGTAGTGACCAAAGATTGCCTAAAAATGCTTTCCTGAAATGTATGCCAAATTTGATGTCATGCAAGGGACCATGCCTCTGAAAAAGCATCTGAAAATTCCTGTGGATAATGAAAGTACACGAAGAGGAGAGCACTTCAATTATAGTGAGCCGAGAAAGCTATAATCAAAGATAATTTTAAGCATAATTCTTTATTGGTTCTTTGGGAATTACCCATCATGCACCTCAATCCCATTCATTTTTGAGTCTTTCTGTATTCACTCTCCATCCTTATAACTCCCCCAAATAAAATTTAAAAAATAAAAACAAGTTGTCAACCATTCTGGGCAAACACCCTGCTACTCTATCAGCCACAGCCTTCTCTGACATCTGTCACAGCTGTCTCCAATTCTGCTGTATTTGCACCACTCCACTCCCCCGTTTTTCCCAACTCTGATTCCCATATTCAGTTGCTGTAGTGGCATTGGGAGCTCCTTTTTGTCCAAAAAACTTTACTTGCAAATGTTTGCTTCAATGAGTTGTTGGTCAGGTTCAAGGCCTGTTGTAAATTAGGGGAGACGTGTGGGTTATGTTCCCAGCGCCTTGCTCCCAGCCCCTAGCCACCAGCACTCTCAGCCGCTGGTTGCTTGCTTATGCCTTAAATAATCACATGACAATTATATTCATTTAAACTCTGCCTGGCCCATTATCTCCAGCCTTTTATTGGCTAGCTCTCACATCTAAACTAACCCATTATAAAAGTCCGTATGTCACCACGAGGTGGGTGATTTACCGGAAAGGTCTAACCTGCATCCATCTGGAACGGGAGCCTCATGGTGACTGGCTCACTTCCTTTCTTCTCCTCAGAACTTCTGTCTACTCCGCCCACCTAAGGGCTGACCAATCTTATAAGCCAGGCAGCTTCTTTATTCAACCAATAAGAGTAATACAAAATATAGGAGAGCACTCCCACATCATTTCCCCTTTT
>JAQHUG010000332.1:1045245-1062379 GCA_028555095.1 Dicrostonyx torquatus | reverse complement strand
TGTTTGCTTATGCCTTAAATAACCACATGACAATTATATTCATTTAAACTCTGCCTGGCCCATTATCTCCAGCCTTTTCTTGGCTAGCTCTCACATCTAAACTAACCCATTATAAAAGTCTGTATGTCACCACGAGGTGGGTGACTTACCAGAAAGGTCTAACCTGCATCCATCTGGAACAGGAGCCTCATGATGACTGGCTCACTTTCTTTCTTCTCCTCAGAACTTCCGTTCTATCTACTCTGCCCACCTAAGGGCTGACCTATTTTATAAGCCAGGCAACTTCTTTATTCAACCAATAAGAGTAATACAAAATATAGGAGAACACTCCCACATCAAAGGCCTCTGACTTCTGGCACACCAATGATACTGGACTCTCACCCCAAGACTCTCAGATATCCTGCTGTTGCCAAAGTCATGGAGATCTTGTGTCTATGGTTCTGTAGGACCAGCTCCTTCAGGTGCTGTAGCAGGTCATAGATGGGATAGATGTTGGGGTGGGCCAACTCAAGGCCCTGGAACTGGGCATGAGCAGTAGCTGAGTTGGTCAACCTGAGTCTCCACTGGGCCAGCTTTCCCTCACTCACACCACTGGGGCTATCTCTCCCACAATCACATGTACCAAGGGATAGGGTCAGCTCACCCACACCTATGCCACCAGGGGTAGGATCAGCTTTCGTGTACCCATGTCACTGTTGGTGCTGCAGGCCAGCGAGGGATGGGAACAGCTTTCTTCAGTGAGGTGGACAGCAAGGGAGAGGCCAGCTCTCTTGTGGTCATCTAGGGGTGGGTTGGGTCAGCATGGTACTTGAACATCAACATGGCTTCAGATAGCAGCCCAGATCGCTGCTATCCATGTGGCCTTTGATGGTAAATTACCTTTGGTGGTAACATGGGCTTCAAACATCAACACAGACCCAGGACATCAACACAGATTCCAGTTGCTGTAAGACCATGGACCGAGACATGGGCCCTGAAAATAGCACAGACCAGATGTCACCATGGCCTCAGGTGGCAGCACGGAGCACTCAAATCACTCTCAGACATCATCATTACTTTGGGTGGCATCCTATACCACAGGGATCGACACAGCCTTTGGTGGTAACAGTGGCCACAGATCTCAACACAGACCCCTGCTGTGGTAGGGTCACCGAACCGGGCATGTCCCTTGGTGGCAATCTGGGCCCAGATAACTCCCTCAGTGGCAAGGCAATCCAGGCCTGGACATCTCAGCCTTTTCCTCATCGCTGTTGTTATTCCAGTTTCCCCTCTCTCCACAGCTGGAACTGCTTTGCTTCTCTCTTCTCTCTTCTCTCTTCTCTCTCTCTCTCTCTCTCTCTCTCTCTCTCTCTCTCTCTCTCTCTCTCTGTTTTCTCTCCACTCTACCTTTCCCTGCACATATTTGTTCATCATAAAGGAGGCACAGGGCTGGGGTGGGTGCTTGGGTGTCTTTAGGCTGCCCCAGGCTGCCGCGCCAGGGTGGGGGCTTTATCAG
The DNA here is from genome assembly GCA_028555095.1 of Dicrostonyx torquatus. Lineage (NCBI taxonomy): Eukaryota > Metazoa > Chordata > Mammalia > Rodentia > Cricetidae > Dicrostonyx > Dicrostonyx torquatus. The sequence goes on along the minus strand of JAQHUG010000332.1, from coordinate 1,060,884 downwards.
AGCTTTCGTTGAACAGAATTCCTTGAAGTTGGGGTGATGGAGGTAGCTCAGTGGGGGAAGTGCCTGCTGTTCAGGTGTGAGGATCTGAGTTTGGATTGTCAAAACATGGTTAAAATCTGGGCTTAGGGATGCATGCCTGTAATTCCATCTGAGGAACTGGAGACAGATGAATCCCAAGAACTCATCAATACCCAGTCAGGTTGAAACTGAGTTCTATGCATAGTGAGAGATCTTATATCAAACAATTGAGAGACAAAAAGGAAGACATCGGACATCGACTTCTGACCTTCACATGTGCATACACAGGCCAGCACGGCTGCATATGTGTGTATATGCATATATACATATACACCTTTACCTCTGTCCACACACATGCAGGTTATCTAGAGACATGACAGATGCCTAACAGTCATCCTCCATACTCGGGGTGACTTTGGGGTTTAAGAATGGAGAAGGGAAGAACTGGGGAGAGCTTGGGGGTGGGGAGGGTGGAGATGGAGGAAGGGTGGATATTGGAGAAGGGAATAAGGTATCTACATTAAGGGGCTCATTTTAAGATTCGCAAGATATTTGTCTGTAGAGGGGATCCCAGGTGTTCACAGGGATGTCCCCACCTAGGTACTTGGACAGCAGAGGAGAGGATGGCTGAACTGACCTTCTCCCATAGTTACATTGATGAATAGCTTGATCATTGCCATAGAAATTTTGCCCAATGGATGATGATAGAGCCAGAGACCCACATTCACATCAGAGCAAGGGACTGAGCTCCCAAGGTCCAGTCGAAAAGCAGAAGGAGGAAGAAGATGAGCAAGGAAGTCAGGACCGCAAGGGACTGGCCCACCAACCGAGACAGTGTGCCTGATCTATTGGGAGCTCATCAAATCCAGCTGGACCAGGACTGAATGAGCATATGACCAAACTGGACTCTCTGAATGTGGCTGCCAATGGGGACTGACTGAGAAGCCAATGATAATGGCAGAGGGACCTATCTCTTCTGCATGTATTGGCTTTTTGGGAACCTATTCTATATGGATGCACACCTTCTTAGACTGGGATGGAGGGAGGAGGTCCTTGGGCTTCCCACAGGTCAGGGTATCCTGCCCCCTCTTAAGGAAGCAGGGGGAGGGAGATGGGGTATTGGGGGAGCGGGAGGGCCTGGGACAAGGGGAGTAATTGTAAATTTTTCTTTTAACAATAAAAAAAAAGAATTTCAACAACAAAAAGAACCCAGGTGAAACCACCAAAATAAATATTCTAGAATTCTTGGCGAAGGTCAATGCAACTAGCTGTTCATTTTTTCTTATTCTGGTATCAGGAGGTTTTGAAAGGTGAGAAGAAAGGGCCTAGCATAATGAGTTCCATAGGTAGGAGGGCAGTTGTGTGATTTCAGAGCACGTGTCAGCTGATTCTGTAAAAAATAAAGAAATCTCTTTACTCTGAATCATGTTTCCAAAACCCATTTAAGAGAGAGTAAGATTAGTCAGGGTAGATAGCTATCTAGGACAATTTTCTGGTCCTGTGCTTTATAGTGATTGGTGGTTTGATCTTTGTCTTTTGGGGAAATTTCCAAACCATAGTTCTTGAAATATAAGATAGATATATACTAGAACTTTATAAATTGTGACTGATATTGACAATACATTGATTGCTGTTTGTAAAGTTCGCAAAATATATGGAGGAAAATATCCCATAGTTACTGTTTGGGTTCTTTTAACCCTTTTAGTCTAGTCTGCTAAGTTAAATGCCCATATTTTCCAGGATTATTAAAGAAAATAATAAAACATTAATAAATTTTACTTAATCTGCTCACTGTTTCACCAAATGCGGGCTGACTATTTTCTCTTTGGAAAACACTATGACACTGGGATGGGTACATGGAAAAAGAAGACCGGTCCTTGATGATACAATGGAAGGGGAATGGTGAGGTGTGTGTCAAGACACAAAGAACAAGTGGAAAGAAGGAACAAATGAGGAGGGATTCTAGTTATCAGAAGTTGTGTGGAAAATTCCCAGAGCGAATGCATTTGGAGGCCTTAGCAACCTATAAAACTTTGGGCTTGAATTTTACATTAAGCCATGAGAAGTATCATGGGGGTGAATTTTTCATTCAGCCATAAAAGGTATCACAGGTCACAATTTGGGTATTAGAGGAAAGAGAAAAGTCATAAATGATAATTGCCCTTAGAAGTTCCCTTGAGATTGTGGCAAAACCAGAGAGGAATCCCTAGCTGCTTCCTGTGTGGAGGGTGAGCTTGTGTCTTGTCCTGACCCACCTGGACCCAGCGCATGCTCTGGATTTTCCACTCAGAAGGGCACACATCCTTTGGGTTGCTGCCTAAAACCTTCCAATGCATCATTCTTTTTCCTGCCCTGTGAGTCAGAGCCTTCTATCTTACAGTTCATTAAAGTAGGTGTTCTTGACTGCCATCTGTCCAAATTCAAGCAAGGTCAAGAAACTAATGACAGTGAAGTTACTGTATAAAGAATATACAGAGAATGAACAGAGAGGGAAGAAAAGAAAAGAGCTAACTTTTTACTTAACACAAGGATAATTTTCAATTTTATCATCTAAGCGTAACAGACTTAGCCCCCAAATAATACATTATCCATGAGGGAAAATGTTATGGTTGTTATTTGAAAAATAACATTAATGTTAAACATTAATGTAAAACAGAAAAGCATAAGCTTTTTCTGTTTCTTTTGTGTGTGTCTGTGTGTGTGTGTGCACGCACACACACGCACACATGTGTACATGCTTTATGATTTACTGTTTTATTCCTCATTGAGTTGCATCTTGTGGCATACTCTGGATAATAGCAACAAAATTAAGAGGAGTGAATGGCAGGATCTGGGTCACTTTAATAATATTCAAACCAACTTCCATTCATGCCCAATATCTTTGGGCGTGGTACCAGGTGTTTACTGTCAATGCATTCTCACTTCGCTGCCAGTTTCTCACCTGCTTCTAAGAGAACCATCAAAGGTTTCTAGTTCTTGGGAATTACTCCAGAATCACATAACTGATACATTTCAAGCCTGGACAAGAGTTTATCTAGCATACATATTGCTCCCTTCCTCCCATCTCAAGTCAGGCTTTTGTTTCATATTTTATCTCTGACTATTAGAAAATATCTCAGCTGACAAAAGGACAGTGTCCAGTACTCAAAGCAGAAATACGCTTAGGACAATGTGTGATTTGTTTTTACTTACTGCTTGGGTACGCTTGCTCTTATAACCAGGGATTTTCATCCCTGGCTATGCCCTCATTGTGGCATTTCAGTCTTGTTCCCAGCATTTTCTGCATCATCATGCCCTACCCTCTGATAGTCCTCATACATTCTCATCCAACTCAGTAACCTGACTTTCTGACAAGCTTGTCACTGGAGTTGCCTTCAAAGGCTGTGTATCTCATAAAAAGGCCCAGATTCATCTAACCTTACATAATATAACATAACATAACATAACTTAACATGGCATAGAATAGCATAGCATAACATAACATCACATCACATGCCTCTTTCTGAATCTCCTGTGTTGGTTTAATGATGGTATCATGTATATAATTCATGGTAAAATGCAAACCTTAATCCTCAGTACAATAAAGAGAAGAGGTCTGGTCCCTTGGATTATGGTTCGGTCATGCAGGTTAAGCACTCATGAATAAGTTTAGCACTCTTATAAAAGGTGTGGAGGTTGAAGAGGGAGATCTTTTTTCTTTCATTGCATGGCAGAAGGGATAAAACATCAAGCCTTCTGACTGGGAGATGTCCCCACAGAATGCTGCCTTAAAAGTAGACAGCAACTCTCATCAGATATCTATTTACTTGACACTTAGTCTTGAAATTCTTGGCCCCAGAGGTGTGTTTTTAATTTTTTTACATTTATTTCCCTTCCTTCCTCTCCTTCTGCCCCTACTTCCCACTTAACCTCCTCCAATCAACTCCTCCCCCATCTCAGATCAGGCCTCCCATGGATTTCTCCTAGAGGTGTTTTATCTCTTGCACATTCAGAAAATTACTCCTCACCAAAGTGTTAGACTTAGGCAATGATATCAAGACTATGGATGTGTTTTTATAAATCTAATATGCCGACAGAACTCTTCTCCTTTACAAGAAGGAGAACTACAGACTTGTTCAAACGTTTATGTGCCAGTTTAGGGCAACATCTCTTCCTTAGCCTCTCATCTAGCGATGGAACCAGAGGAAAAAACTTATTATGCATGTAACACTGTGTGTAAAATCAGTCCAGAGACCAAGAATAATTGGTGCTATTCAGCCTCGAATCCGGAGTTCAGTACAGCCTGGAGAAGGGTCTAGGAGCAGAGAAGGTGGGAATCTGCTGATCAATCTGGTTGTAATACAGGATACTGTACATGAATAGCCTTGGAAAATGTTTGAATCAGTACCAGCCAGATATTTTGAGGCTGTGTAAGGAGGCAGATCTAAGAAATGGTTAAGTGGTGGGCTCAGCTCCCAAAGTCCTGTTGAAGAATGGGAGGAGTAAGAATATGAGCAAAAGGTCAAGACCACTATGGGGACACCTACTGAAACAGTTTACCTGAGCTAATGGGAGCTCACCAACTCCAGCCAGACAGGGAAGGAACCAGCATGGATCCCAACTGGACACTCTGAATATGGGTGACAGTTGCATGGCTGGAACAAGCTGCGGGGCCACTGGCAATGGCACCGGGATTTATCCCTATTGCTTGTACTGGCTTTTTGGGAACCTATTCTCTTTGGATGGATACCTTGCTCAGTGGCATTGCAGCCACCACTTCCTGTCTCAATGTATCATTGGTGCTCTAGTTGTGAAATGCACTGTGGCTGATGTGAAGGAACCGAGAACTGTCTTGATTCCTACAGGAGGGTGTATGTTTCTCTGCCTTCGTGTGATTCATCCTTAAAAGCTGGGGCTGTGTAATTGAGTAGCATGAGTGATAGATGCTGCAGATAAGACAGGCAGGAAATCCAATAAGAAGTAAAAGAAGTAAGCTGTCCAAGAAGGGGAACTGAAGCGAAAATGCCCTGGATCTAATTTAGTAACACTAAAGAAACGACTTGGGTGAACATGCCTTGAAAATATGATTCAGATGGTATCTTCAGCTTTTATTTCCTTCCTTGGTTTCTGAGACCACAAGACTCTGGAGGATGGCTGTCCTAGGGCTCTTATTATTGGCCTACACTGACACCATATATTATTGGGAGTAGAAGAGAGCTCTAAGGTACAGGCATTTTCAAGATAAGTGGAAAATCAGCGGGAATGTGTAGTAGGAGGCTGCTTGTTTGTTCCCGGCTGCTCAGCAATGAAATAATCACACAGAAACCATATTATTTGCAGTATTCTTTGGCCGATAGCTTAAGTGTATTTCTGTCTAACTCATCTTAAATTAACCCAGCTCCATTAATCTGTGTATTATCACGAGGATGTAACTTACCGAATAAAATTTTGGAGTCTGTCTCTGGTGGGGGTACATGGCTTTTCCTGACTCTGCCTTCTTTCTCCCAGCATTCAGTTTAATTTTCTCCGCCTAGCTAAGTTCTGCTCTGCTATAGGCCAAACCAGTTTCTTTATTCATTAACCAGTAAAAACAACACATAGACAGAATGACTTTCTACATCAGGAATGGACCGGTTATTCATTGTATCAGCAGAAATCTGTGTTCCAAGGCAGAAAGTACAGTAAGGCATCCTGTTGAAAATATCTCCAACTTTAATAGGGCGGTTTAGGACTGAGGATGACACACCTATATTAACACCCTGTGGTACTTTCCCATAGAAATTCTGAAGTTATTTGACCAATGGTGGCCCTTTTCATTCACTCCCTAAGGTTCGACAACTTGCATGGTGTTGATATGCTCAGTATTTTGGATCTGCAAATGTGACCCTCTGATACTTTGCTTGATCCGTTCATCTGGCAAACATTTATTTTTTTAAAGATTTATTTATTATGTATTCAGTGATCTGCCTGCATGTATCCCTGCCAGAAGTGGGCACCAAATCTCACTACAGATGGTTGTGATCACATGTGGCTGCTGGGAATTGAACTCAGGACCTTTGGAAGAGCAGGCAAAGCTCTTAACCACTGAGCCATCTCTCCAGCCCGGCAAACATTTATTAAATGCATATTGGTTGAAAAAATTAATTTAACCTGCAGATTATATTATGCTGCATCAACAGAGGTCATTTTGATAATAAAGGTCTAGGGGAAAAGAAATACATATACGTATAACAATTTCTCTTCTGAAAGCACAGCTGTTTTCAAGCACAGCCACAGGAAGCCTAATAAATCCAAGGGAAATGGAAAGGGAGAAAATACACAGAGACATCTTCTTCCTTTTCTTGCTCTTTCCCCATCTCTCTCAACACACATTTACATGTTTGTGCATATGTACGTGGATTTGTGGATGGATCCTAATGTGTGGATTGTTAATATCCAATAAGTCTGTTCCTGGAAATGCTAACACCCAGCTATCTAGAAGCCCTGCAATAACTACAGCTCCTTTCAGCAAACAAAATGGTTGGAAATAATATTTTATTCAAATACTTAGAAGCCGGGATTCCCTCATGTATCCTAGGTAATTGTTGAGCAGTAGTTGTTCGAATTTTACATGAGGGACTCATCATTTAAAATGAAGTTTTCCATAGAAATTCAGTTATTGAACATGAGAAAGCCAAAGCAACTCTATTATATTATTTTGAGAAAAATACAATTAGATTTCTGCCCATTCTCTAAAGTTTCTTCTTGCTTGGGTCCAGTGGATCCTGGCTTCCTATAAGTACCACTAAGGAATCAGAAAGACCCTGTGAATCAGAAAGATACTTTCTCAGACCCAGACTTTTTCATAGCCTTCTATGTGCAATTCATTTTACCCAGTATTTAGAATTCCAATTTTGTTGTCAGAATTTCTGGTACTGTCAGCATCCTGTGGCACATCAATCTCTGTATCTCCAGCAAACCTTACAGTCTATTTCTTATTTTCCAACTCCTTCTTTGCCCTAAAAGCTAGTCATCCATACACACACCCTGACCCCTAGATACTCATCTGTGTCATTCTCAACAACCTCACTGAATTCCTTCTAATGCATCATCTTCCCTTCAGATTTGACAGAAACTCTTCTTTGCTACTGATTCCAGATCCTGACCTTTAAGTTCTTCTACAGGTCAAAGGTCCCTGCTATGTCTTTTGCCGAGCAATAAAGATATCTCTCTGACTTCCACACTGTTTTCTTCTTTTTAACTTATTGTACGGCCATATTCCACCTCTCTTAACAAGAGTAGAAGACTATAGTAATATTTTATTTATGTTTTCATAAATAAAGCTTGCCTGAGTATCAGAAGGGCAAAGCTAAGCCCCTGGAGGTCAGGAAGTGGTGGCACACACCTTTTGTCCCAGGATTTGGGAGACAAAGGCAGATGGATTGCTGTGACTTCAAGGCCTCCCTGGGCTACACTAGATCAATGCTGGAACAAATCCAGTTGGTGGTATCTGATACCTCTAATCCCAGCACTAGGAAGTCATGCCTTTTATCCCAGTACTAGAGGGAATATAAAATATGAGGAGAGAAGCTCGTGCTACTTAGTCTGCATTCACCCAACTTTGATAGAGGTGAAGTTTATCTAGTGGCTTGGCTGCTTTGTTTTTCTTGTTTTCGAGTTGAACCCCAATATCTGACTCTGCATTTTTATTATCCATGCTACAGCGAACCTAGATCATTTTACTTCAGTCTGATAGCCTACTTCATTCACATGCTTTCTATTCACCTGGATTGATGTTCAAATTGCCTAATCTCAACTCAAATCTCTTAATACATGTGTCTTAAGTCCTTTCCAGAACATAAGGCAAATTTATTCTTATAAGCATTCCATATGGGGAGCTGAGAAAACTAATTTGGGTTTTATGGCACATACTCTAATAACCATGTTCTCCCAATTTAAATGAAATTTTTATTTAAAATATATTTCATCTATTTATTGAGAATTTTGTACATCTATTCAATGTGTTTTGATTATATGCACCTTTCACTAGCCCTTCTTATACCACAAACCCTGCCTCCCAACTTGATGTTCTGGTACTTTTTAACACAGGGAGTCCAATTAGTACTACCTGTATGTGCATGGGTGTGGAGACGTCCAGTGGAGCATGAGCAGCCTAGTCGTAGATTCTCTAGCAAGTATAAGATCATCTGTTTACTGCAGTGATAAGGCCTTGTTTATAAAAATGTAAACATCTCAGCTTACTCATTGGAGCACACTCTAGTCAGAAACAAAAAATAATCTAGACAAGCATACTCCTCTGTGTATGTGTGTCTTTCACTCTCTCCTTCTCTCTGACCTTTGATATGTGGTCATCATCTATTTTGTGCCCACACATGTTATAGTTCCCTGTGTATAGTGGTGATATTTATATTTTAAACTACATGTATTTAACATGTAGTTTAAAATAGCACTCTTTTATATGATGTGCATATACATAGTTTGCTTCATGTTTGTTGTTTCTGAAATTGTTTCTGAAAGGCATGTATTTAACAAAGTAAACGTATGTTCTATTTATTTCATAGTTGCAATTTCTCTTGCTCTCTGTCACTTTTGTGAAGTATACGTATTTCTACCTGGTACCATATTCTTTTTATCTGAGCAATTTCTTGAACACTTATTGGATCACAAAGTTGTTTTGGTGAACTATTTTGTGTATCCTTGTTTTGTATTGTATCTGAAAAATACACATCTCACTCCTTTTTAAAAATGTGTTTTATTGTGGCTTAGAAACATTGGTTACCATTTTTCCTTTAAATATTTTAAAGATGCTTTCCTATTCTTTTTTGTTTTCATTATTTTTTATTTGAAATCTTTCATCGTGTTTGTCATTCTCTAGTTTATCCTTTTTTGTTGTAAACAGGAGGAGAGGTGTTGGTTATATCCCCAGCGCCCGACTCCCAGCCCCCAGCTGCTGGCCTGCTCAGCCGCTGGTTGCTTGTTTATGCCCGAAATAACCACATGAGAACTATATTAATTTAAACTCTGCCTGGCCCATTATCTCCAGCCTTTTCTTGGCTAGCTCTCACATCTAAACTAACCCATTATAAAAGTCTGTAAGTCACCACGTGGTGGGTGACTTACTGGAAAGGTCTAACCTGCATCCACCTGCGACGGGAGCCTCATTGCGACTGGCTCACTTCCTTCTCTCTTCTCAGAACTTCTGTTCTGTCTACTCTGCCCACTTAAGGGCTGACCTATCTTACAAGCCAGGCAGAGTCTTTATTTAGCCAATCAAAGCACAGAAATAAAGACGGACCCTCCTACACTTCTTTGTATATAGTATCTATTTTTTCTTCTTAAAAGGAAAAATTTAGCTTCTATAAAGACGTTCTCTTAGCACTGTTTTATATGATGTGCATATACATAGTTTGCTTCATGTTTGTTGTTTCTGAAATTGTTGACTGTCCTTAAAATAGTTTTTATACTACCCTCTTCTCTTTCAAATAATACCCTGCACTACACATCCATTTAATTCTTGGAGCATCTCTCCAATTCTCAAATGACGTGCAAAAATTCTGGAGAAGCTGTGTATCTCACGCTGTTCCAAACCTCTGTCATAATCCCCCTCTTCCCTATATCCTCTCTCTTCCCCCTTTTCTCCTCTCTCCTATCTCCCCCCTTTGATCATTTGTATTGAGACAGGCTTTCACTTTGTAGCTCATGTTAACTTCAAATTCTTGACTATCCTTCTGCCTTAGTCTCTTGACTGCTGGGATTACAGGTATGAGCCACTTCTCATAGCAAGACCATCCCTTGGTATGATTTTCATGACACATAATATTGCTGCATTTGGATGGATCAAATCCTCATCCATTATCCTTAAGTAGGAAGAAACTACTATGGGGCCTTACATGTAGGAAGTAGAGTATAGAATCCGGAAAAAGGAATATAAATGTACATCCAAGTAACTCATTTCTATGAAGGTGCAAGAAACTTATCTCAAGTGGCAATGACATAGCTTAATAAAAGCCAGATTACTGTAACTTGTTATGGGCTATTTATACACTGTGAAGATGTATTGCTGTGATTGGTGTAATAGAAAGCTGAATGGCCAGTAGCTACAGAGGAGGGATAGGCAGGACTTCCAGGCAGAGCAAGAACTCTGGGAAGAAGAAATGCAGTCACTAGCCAGACACAGAGAGGAAACAGGAGGAGCAAGATGGGAGAGGGTTAACCGAGACACATGGTAGAACACAGACTAATATAATTTTTTTTGTTTAAGTTTTAAGAAATAGTTGGGGACAAACCTAAGCTAAGAATGAATATTCATAATTAATAATAAGCTTCCATGTTATTATTTTTGCACTGGCAGTACAATGATAGTCCAACAAGAAAGCTTGCTATATTAACTCTGCATTCTAACTGCTAGAAACCAAATCTTTAAGTTTTGGGGAGGAATGGTGGAATAATGTGTTATATGTCACTTCAAGTTGGTTCAATTTTCATTTATCATTTCTTCAAAATAAATTTTTAGTTTCCCCTTGAGTCTTTTTCTTGAGGTCTCCAACTGAATATTATTTGGTTTCAAGTTGCCCCATAGATTATTCCAACTCTATCATTTTTAGTTTCTTAATAATTTGACTGTTTCTCTTTTTTAGTTTGAAAAGCACACACTTCTGTATCTTCAAGTTCATTTATGATTTTATTGTGCCTTCCATGTGTATTCAACATGTTTGACTTTTCTTCTCTTTAATTTACATATGAAATAGTTGTAATAACTGTTTCAAAGCCCTGACCTATTAACTCTATTATTTATGTCAGTTTTAATCAATTGATTTTTCCTCCTCAGTATCCATCTTAATTTCATGCTTCTTCACGTGCCTGATAATTTTGAGTGGCTCTCACACATGGAATTGTGAATTTACCTTGTTATGTTCTCAATATTTGTAGTTCTATAAGTGAATATTCTTGACCTTTATGCTGGGACATAGTTAAGCTATTTAGAAACAGTCTGATCTTTTTGGGTATTACTTTGAAATTTTTTGGGAAAGCAGTGCATAGTGTAGGCTAATATTGGCTCATTACTAAAGGAGAACTCCTTATAACAGTTTACCTCCTGCCTCATAACTCATGAGGATTTTTACTCTGACTCACAGGAAAAAGTATGCCTAGATTCGTGTGGGCTCTGGAGTTTCCTTCACTTCACTCTGGAGAACTCTTCACTTCTCATATTCCATCCTACAGATTACAGCTTACATATGCCTGTCTGTACACCCAAATCTATATACTAAGTTCAAGGAGATTGTGCCTAGCCATGCATTATAACCTGCATTATCTCCCAGTAATAAGTAGAGGCAATTAAAGGTTTCACATTACTTGCTTTCCATTTCTGTAAAATCACTGCCTTCCATGTCCTAACATCCAATAAATTGACAATTGTTATTCAGCAGAATTCATTCAGATTTTTTGTTATAGTATAGTAGAAATTCAGTCCCTATTGCTGTGCTGTGACACAGAATAGAAGCTCTATAACCCAAAATATAAAATCAGAGTTGCCTAGGCATGACAAATGTCCCCAAATTTCTATATTTTTCAAGATAGAATCAAGACTAAAGGACTGCAGGAAAAATATTTATGTTTATATATACTATTTCAGTACAACTGAGAGTACTTAGCAAAATTCCAAAAAAAAATTTCTTCTTGTTAGTTAATGTATAAGAAATTTCCTTGCTTCTTTCTTTATAGTTTGGAATTTTTCTATCATTTATGAAACCCATATGCCTTGCATTGTTTTTATAATTAGAAAATATTACAAATACTTAAAAATATGCTTTGGATTACCAAAAATAAACACATGTTCTCTAGATTGTTTGTTTACAGTTCTGACCAACCTCTTGCTGGATTCTACCCAGCTTTTGGCAAGCCTCCTGCTTGTTTAACTAGTAAGAAAAAAGATGCAATCCAATTAGTATGCCATGATTAGTCATCCATCTTCCCCCACAGCTTCGAATACAATGCTGCACAGAGAAGAAAATGCCTGGTTTTAAATGCCCTCAATTAAAAATAATTGTCAAGTTCCATTTGAAAATGGATATTATGTTTACTCCTTGATCCAGGTGAATATTTTGTCTTTCTTCTTTGAATCAAGCCTATTTTGCTGGAACATATCAATACACAAGTTTCAACAAATTATTTTGACTTAAAGACACTGCTACTGCTTTTCATATATAAACTAGGTACACATTATTTGCAATAGAATTCCATTAAAATATTTACATTTTTGTGGTTGTTTTAATTTGAGGGTTTTGGTTTTATCAGATAGGACTCACTGTGCATCTCAGACTGTCTTGGAAGTCACTATGTAGACAAAGCTGGATTTCAATATCTCCTACGTGCTAGGATTATGGGCATGTGCCACTCTACTTGGTTTAGATCTTGCTGTTTTGAAATAAAAGTTCATTTTTTAAAAAAAATAATTAAGTGAATTTATAACCACAAATATCTTTCCCAATACAATTTTTGCTGCCAATATTTTGTATTTCATAGCAATATTTCCTTACTGTTAAGTGGTACTCCCTTCTGTATCTTGTTTCATTTTGTATTCATTTGCTGTACATATAACTTTTAGCTACTTTTCCATTTTTTAAAATAATTGCAAACTAAGAACAGTCCTAAGTTATTTGATCATTTCTGTGATTACATTAAATATTCATCAATTTTTGCCCTTTTTGCACATTTCTGCTGTCTTTTTTATATATGCATGTTTTTGTATAGCTTTTAAGTTTTCAACAACTTTAGCTTTTTTCATATTTTTTATTTATTTGTATATTTATTAGTGGTATTGGATAATGCTAGGGCATTGTGTATGACCAAATGAGGTTTTTTATTTTTTTCAATAGACATTATTTATTTTATTTCTAATTTCAATAACATTAATTTATACTTTTATCTTTGTTATTACTATCTTTCTTCTTTTCTTAAATTTAATTTACTTATGTATAAAGTTTCTTAGGAATAAAGCTGATATCATTAAAATAAGATATTTCTTCCACCTTAATATGAGCACTTAATGACATAAATTTCTTAATAGTCTTGAGTCCCACTAATTCTGACACAGTGTCATTCAATACAAAATATTATATAATTTTCCCCAATTTATTTGAAGTATGAGTTAGTATGACTATATATCATGTAATTTTCAGATGTCTGGGTGTGGACCTTCTACAATAAAAACTAATGCTGATGAGGGAGGCATTCACACCTAATATGTTGAACAATGAAAGTCACTAATGATTTCTGAGAAATATATTGACATGATCACAGCTATTTTGAAGAAAATGAATCTGGAGTGTAAGAATAGATTGGAGGCTGGAAATGATGGGAATCTGCTCCTTCTTCTAGGAGCAGAAGCTTCTTCAACTATAGCTTATGCTTATAAGAGTAATCTATGAAAGGGGGATCATTTTTTTAAGCATTGGGGTAAGATTGACTTAAATTCCAGTGTGAATGTACTAACAAAGTTACTGGTGATGTCATTTGTAGTGCAATTAGCATACAGATTAGCTATATGAATTGAGCAATTTACCTGGTATGCTTGCTAAGACTTAAATCACTCAAATTGAGTAAAAATGCTAGTAACGGAGATATATTTACATTTATTATCTGCTTGCACATAGTAATTTGTTTCTCAACTGTATGTAAGTGAAAAGGAAATTATGTAAGGTTTAAAATTCATCTTACTGGTTTATGACACATTAATTTTTAATCAAGATATATAAATATATGATAGATGAATAGGTAGGTAGGGAGGGAGACAGATAGATAAATGATTTCATGTTCAATTAAATTAAAAATTTCAAAAAATATCTTGGAGCACATAAATAGTATGGAAGTAACCCAGTTGTTATCAGATGTATGATTTAAAGCATAAGCAAAATTAACTTGGAGGGCTCACAAAATAATACTATATTCAATTCAGAAATGATTCTGCAATTCTAAAGCGTTTTTCTGTGTTTCTGTTTTCCAAGAGAACTAGCACAAGAGCCATGTTACATAATTATGGAATTAGAATAGTATCATAATTTGGTATATAAGAACAAAGGAATAATTTCTTGCTGTGGATAGAAGATAGGACAAGCCATACTTACCTATATCCTTAAAGTATGCAATGGAACTTTCACTTTCCATTTCTTGTGGTCTTGCTTTGTTTTGTTTCTGAATTAGGACTTGATATATATCACTGACAATGGGAAATCACAAGGTAGCTGTCAAGAGGTACTTTAGAACTTTTTCAGTGGCACCTCTTAATATTTTTCCTTGTGAACTCTTTTCTTTTCTTTGGTTTTTTTGAGACAGGGTTTCTCAGTAGCTCTGGAGCCTATCCTGGAACAAGCTCTTGTAGACCAGGCTGGTCTCGAACTCACAGAGCTCCGCCTGCCTCTGCCTCCTGAGTGCTGGGATTAAAGGCGTGTGCCACCACCACCCGGCTGAGCTCTTTGCATAATGTGAAGAAAGTTTGAGAAATGATAATTTGCCAAGATAATCCCCCTAATATGTGCACACAGTTCATATGTTTGACTATAACTTCAAAGTGTTAGTAGATTTCTGTCTGTTACAGACTGAGCTGTATCCCCACGAAAGTTATTACATCCCAACTCTTAGCACCTGTAATTGTTCTTTTGAAAATATATGTTGGCAACATTATAAAAAAAGTTAAATATAACTGGGCAATGGTGGCACATTCCCTTAATCCCAGTACTCATGGAGGTAGAGCCAGGCAGATCTTTGTGAGTTCAAGGCCATTTATAGAATGAGTTTCAGGATAGGCAGAGATAAAATAGAAATCTTGTCTGAAAAACCAAAATAAAAAGAGGTAAACATTTTGGAACAGAGAAAAAAGAAGATTGCTACATGAAGATGAAGGCAAAGAATGTAGTATCCATATGACATATACCTGCGAAGTTTCCCTATTTGGTGGCACAGAATTTATCTTACTCTGCTGTATATTTACTTTAGACTAGAAATCTTCTTATTGCCTTCTGATTTTTATGTTGTGAAATAGTATATATGTGTTCTAACACTGACAGTGTCTTACAGACAACCTCTTCCCTAGGTTTCACAGTTGCATAGATGGGTAGGAATTTTGCCTAGAATTGATCATACCAAAAGTCTTACCAGTAACTTACTTAAATATTTTAGATGATGAGATTTGAGGTTTTATATATCAATTATCTAGTTGATATTTTAACTTAAAGCTGATGCTAGAATAAGATAAGACTTTGGGAGATATTAGGGCAGAGTTAATATATTTGGATCATAAAAGAGACCTGGATTTTGGGAAGGTAGAAAGCAAACTGTTCATAGATAAATTGTATCCCTCTAAAAGATATGGTTACATTCTATCTCCTAGTACCTGTAAAAGGGAGCCTATTTAGAAATATATTCTGTTCAGATAAATTTAGAATTTTAGGTTAAGCTCTCATTCAATATTGCAGATGTCCTTAGGAAGACATTGACCATGTCATGTGCAGATGGCATCAGGTAGTGGAGTAATGCAGTTATAAAACAAGTGATGTGGGAGTGTTCTCCTATATTTTGTATTACTCTCATTGGTTGAATAAAGACGCTGCCTGGCTTGTAAGATAGGTCAGCCCTTAGGTGGGC
>JAQHUG010000332.1:1004985-1030734 GCA_028555095.1 Dicrostonyx torquatus | reverse complement strand
GCCTTGGGCTTCCCATAGGACAGGGTATCCTGCACCATCATAAGGAAGCAGGGGGAGGGCAGTGGGGTAGTGGGGGAGCGGGAGGGCCGGGAACAAGGGGAGTAAATGTAAATTTTTCTTTTAACAATAAAAATAAAAAAAAGAAATGAGATTTTCTAGATAAACATCAAAGAATGGAATGAAGTGGGTGAGAAGTTGGTCTTCAGATGAACATAATAACTTGGAGAGATAGACATTTATATAATAAATTAAACAGAGTCATGACCTAAGAAGTCCTCACATATGTACATTCATAACCCATTGTGGGTGGATTATTGAAAGGCTAATGTTCCTGGCATGGTACTAAACATTTTGTTACTTAATATATATCTTCAAAGAAAACCCATGAACAGGTATATGGGTTTTTCCATTTGTTTTTCACTGAGAAAATTGAAAATCAGAGAATGTATTTCATATTTACAGAGAAACAGTAATTTCAAAAGCATTCATAAAGGATAATATGTTATGTATTACAAAATATCACACATATTAAGAATGTAACAATGTGTATGAATATGTGCTATCATATGTAAAGATAGGCATATATAAAATTAGGGATATATGTGCAGTTGTCCATACAAGAAATGCAGATCTTGATACATAGCTTAATTACATTTTATCATTGTCAAAATAACCATGGCTAATTTTATTGCTTAGTGTATGATTCATATAATTTGTCAAGAGGACTAGCAGAGCATCAATCATTTCTTTTCTGAACAACTATGCAATTAAGTACCCAACATTTTGTTTTGCCATATGTCAATTTATCTTTCTGGATTTGAGACATAAAATACAGAGTTGAAAACTGTTTCAAAGATAATCTAACCTTGTCTATGTAAGTATTCCCCAATAGTCCTGAAATCTATTTATTTGGTGTCTGCCAAAGTCTTTGCAGCAAATAGCAGGACAAAGAACATTTATTTATTCTGTTGCTGGCGAGATAGAATATGTCTATACTGAACCACAGGTTGTATAATATTTTGCTTTTTTCAGTATTTTATTTTAAAAATATTTTTGTTACTTTTATTTTTTAAATATATTCCTGAAATTTTCCTACATGTATCTTAATCACAATATTGCTTTATCTTATCCTCCCCTCACTGTCTCCTTTAACTTCCCATTCTGACTCAGTACTATCACCTCTTCTTCCAGTTTCATGATTTCCTTTTGTAATTGTTTTTAAAAAACCTACTGAGCCCAAGTACTGCTGCTGATATATTCATGTCATGAAGCTATCCAATGGGATCTAGATAACTTTCCAGTAGCCACATTCATAAAGAAAAGTACCTTCCTCCTCCAGCAACCATCAATTGCTAATAGGATTGAGGCCTTTGGAGCGGCTCCTTCAATACTAGAGCTGTAACTGGCTAGGTCTTATACAGATAACCATTGCTGCTTATGACTCCATACATACAACAGCTATACTTGTGGTGGCCAGAGTCTGAATCTTGGGGTTTTTCCATCTCCACTTTTGAGAGATTTCCTAACCTTTGGAGGGGGGGATGTGGTCAAGGGCATATTGCTATCTATATACATTCTGTCTTTGGCTGAGCACTGACTTGCCTATACTCAACACTTTGCGGAGAAGTGAGTCTCTTTGTTGATCACTACCCAATGCAATAAGAAGCATCTCTGATCAAGTTGGGAGCAGCACAAGTCTGTGGATAGAAACATAAGTATCTAGAACAGTGTTTCTCAACCTTTCTAACACTGATCCCGTTCATAGAGTTCCTTATGTTATGGTGATACCCAACCGTAAAATTATGTTGTTGCTACTTTATAACTAATTTTGCTACAGCTATGAATAGTAATAGTAGTATCTAATATCCAGGATATCTAAAATATGACCCCTGTGAAAAGATCCTTTTACCCGCAAAAAGGTCTTGACCCACAGGTTGATAACCACTAACCTAGAAGGTAGTTTGATAATGTGACCTTTTAGAAAAACATCGACAGTTCCTTCTCTAGGACCTATGACTTCCCTAGCCATGAATTTTGACCATGTTTACAGTATCAGGCATAAATTCTCTCCTGAATGGAGATAGCAGTTGGTTATCTCCACAAACACTCTGGTCCCTATTGGACTAGTAGGCATGTCTTGCCTGGTTGGCTAGTACTGTAACATCCAGGATCCAGTGCTGGGCAAGCTCACTGATATCTTTTCTCCCTCCGCATCTTGCATAGCACCCTCCAGTACTATGAAAACTAATGAGCAGGGAAAGAAGTTTTCTGGCCAGTTCAAGATTAACATCTTTATGTCCTGTAACCAATGGGTGTGATGTCTTCAGTAATAATGTCTAACCTTTGAGTTACAATGAGCAAACAAGAGGAACGGCAATATCCTCTATTGTTTTAGTTTCCCCTGGGCCTCTCTGATCAATAATTCCTAGGGTGGCAAGTTGTGCTTACTGCTGAAATTTTTATTGATGACATGTATCTTCTGGGAACACAACCAAACATTTTGCTTTTTAAAGACCATTTTGAGGTAATTCCTTTATTTTTACGAAGCTTTCCTCTTCATGAAATTCCTTCAGGTTTTCTTTGCAAGATTTGGGTGGAAGTTTCTAAATATCTTCACATTCACATATTCATTGATATGATCCTTTTAAAATGCAAGATGTAGTACTTGTTTTCTCCTCTGTGTGTGTGTGTGTGTGTGTGTGTGTGTGTGTATTTGTGGTTGCTCAGGCATACTGTTTATTGCCCCTCTTGTTCTTTTAGTTCTTTTATTTATTTGTTTATTTTCATTTTATGTACCAACTCCAGTCCCGGCTCCCTCCCGTTCTCCCGCCCCTCCTACTTCCCCCCACATTACCCCCACCTCATCCTTCATCCTCTCCTTAGAGGGGACAAGGCCTCCCTTGAGGAGTCTGTTAACAAAGTCTTGTATACCAAGTTGAGGCAGGACCCCCTGAAAAAAAAAAAGCTGAGAAAGGTATACCACCATAGGGAATAGACTCTAAAAAGCCAGTTCATACACCTGGTATAAGTCCTGGTTCTACTACCAGGGCCCCTACAAACATATCAAGCCACACAAACTGTCATCTACATTCAGGGGGCCTGATTAGGTCCCATGCAGGCTCCCCAGCTCTTAGTACAGAGTAGTTTGGCTTAACAAATAGTTTATGGAATAAGTACTCATGTATAACTATGTCACTAAAATCACTAAAGCGTATTGCTTCTACTTATTTTGAAGATTATTTACTCTAGAAAATGGTTGGTGTCATGTTTTAAAGCTATGTAATCAACCCTATAGATAACTGTGTGTAGTGAGGCAATAAAGCTATATGCCACAATCCATCAAAGAACTATCTTATACCAAGCACCACATGAAAAAGTCACCTTGAAAATAGATTTTGGGTGCTCCTGTCAAATGATCTATGGGTGGCATCTTGATTGCAGCCTTAGAAACAATATGGGGTGTGATGACTCACACCCATAGTCATAGAACTTGAGAAGCTGAGGCAAGAGGATTGCCACAAGTTTGAGATCAACCTGGATTACATAGCAAGTTCAAGGTCAGCATGAGTTACACCATTTCACCAAAAAAGGACACTGAATAAAAACCAATCTGATAAATTTCTCTTAATTTAATGTCCCATGGAAACTCTGGAATGAAAAATGTATATTATTATTATTTCCTTAAAATTTGAAGTTGTTTTTTTATAACAACTAATATGGTTTCTAGACGTTTTAACATACTGACCTCTTCTGGATACATTATATTTTATTAATCAGCTTGACATAATATGTAATGCAATCATTAATCAAATCCAAGCTGATTATGGCCACTCTATTCAGTGTAAGATACACTGATTAATGGAGTATGGTGAAATAAACCACTTTGCTAAAATTCTTACCTTAAAAACATGATAGTCTGAATTCATTACAAAGCTCTTGGATATTAGAAACAGGTGGATACATGTGGCTTGACCGACTTGGTGAGCACCATGTCCCCATGAGAAATCTTCTGTGAAAAAAATTCACCATGGAGTTCCCTGGAGAAATTACATTTAAGAATGATTTCTGGTCTTTATACACATGTGCACATATACCCCACACAAATGTACAGTGGTACACACACACACACGTGATTTTTTAATTTTTTCATTATGTGCATGTGTGTCTGTACATTGGCATATCAAAATTAATACAGGTGCTCATGGAAACAATAAAAAAGGTACTGGATCCTCTGAAATTGAGTTGAAGGTATTGTAAATCATACAACATGAGTTCTGGGCCACAAACTCAGATCCTCTGCAAGAGGAGTGCATGCTCTTCAACACACAGGCATATTTCTAGTCTCAAACTGCACTATTTTAAAAGGTAAAGATATATTCGATTATGATCTGAATCTTCATGTATATAAAAATTGGTGCCCAATTTCTTCCTCTATGTTTTTAAGCTTTCAGCAAATATAAATATTTATACCTATGATGATAGTGTTATACTGAATAGGTAGAAAACATGCGAATTCCTTGCATTGAACTTTTCTAATCATATCAACCCATGTCATCTCTGCTTCTTGGTAATCACTGATCCTTCTGCCGATAAGAACTAACATGTTAACTAACTAAAAGAAGTCATTTCTATGCATAAACATCAAGTTTATATTAACTTGAGAATATGAATATTCACAGAAATCAAATCAACCAAGAAATCCAGGAATAAAGAAAACACTTCAAACTAGTAGGGAAGGTTCATGCTGTCTTTACTTCTCCATCATTGCTATCTTCATCTCCTTTGGTATGCCTTGCTGGCCTCAACATTATTTAGAAGATTGCAGATTACATTCTCGGTATAGAGGTCAGCTTTCTCATTCTGAAGGAAATAGGAGAGATCTGATACTCAAAGCATTATTTTTAATTAAATTTGTCTCAATTTTCATTATTTTGTTTTGATTTTCACCATATATATTTGCTGTGGGAGCTCCTTCTGCTCCTTCAGCCAATAGCCTTTAAGATACCAGCCCACTTGGGCATGGTCTCTTTTGCTCTCTCTGTACGCTGGCGAGGGTTTCTGTCCCATCTGGTCCCCCAGCCGTTTAACCCCAAAGAAATCACACAGAGGTCTATATTAATGATAAACTGATTGGCCCATTAGCTCAGACTTCTTGTTAACTTTTATAAGTTACTAGTTATGCATGGCTGGGTACCTTTTTCAGTGGGGCAGGTCAGATCTTCCTTCTTCTGTGTCAGGACAGGACTCCAGAGGGAGCTTCCCTCTTTCCAGAATTCTGCTGTTCTCATTGACCCACCTCTACTTCCTGTCTGGTTGTTCTGCCTATACTTCCTGCCTGGCTACTGGTCAATCAACATTTATTTGTAACATAATTGACAGAATATAGATAATTGTCTCACACCATATATTTATTGTCCCTGGTAGTATGTTATATAAAGATATTTTCAAACAAGTATTATTACACTTGGAGCATTTTACTTCTATACTCATGCTATCCTCAGCTTCTGTCCCTATATCTCCAATTACTCTTATTTGTTCTCTCAGACTTTCAATTTTAGGTCATTTAAATATACATGATTTTATCTATCTGGAAAAAAATCTATTTAGGAACCATAGTGAGTCAATACACAACAAAACAAAATAAACCATGATATCTGTCCTTCTATGAGTGGTTTATTTTACTTAATATTGTTATCTCCATTTGTACCTATTTTCCTGAAAATGATGCAATTTCATTCTTTGTGGCTGAACAACAGCAAAAAAAAACCTTTATCCATTCCTTCAGTGCTATTTCCATAACTTATCTATTGTGACTAGGGCTGGCAATAAGAATTGATGTAAAAATTTTTTGATATGTGACTTTGAGTCCTTTGGTTAAATACCCAGAAGTAAACACTACAAAAGAGCCATGTGGTATATCAATTTTCAATTTTGAGAAACTCCCATACTGTTTTCCATAGTGGCTGGACTAGTCTTTTTAATTTTTAATATATATATTATTTTGCCTGCATGGATGTTCCTTTACCTCATGTGTGTGCAATGTCCATGGAGGTAGACTGTAAGAGTGTGCTACATCCCTAATCCAGAAAATGGAGTTACAGATCACATCAGTGAACTTCCATGTGAGTGCTTGGAATTAAACCTAAGTACACAAGTGCTCTTAATCACTATCCATCCCTCCATCCCCTAGGCTGTTTTTGGCAGTTATGAAAAGGACTAATGCAAAGGCTTTTGTTTTTCCTAGTTCACATTTCTGAAGATGGACAAATAACTATGTAGAGATCATCTCTTAAAAGATGTTGGGTACCCCATAGAAGATGGGGAGGAAAGATACTAGTAGTCAGAGGGGATGGAAAGACACCATGAGCACACTGCCCACAAAATCAAATAACCAGAACTCATAGAGGATCACAAAGTCTGAACTGACAATCAGGGAGCATGTATAGGTTGACTTAGGTCCTCTGCATTTAAGTTATGGCTGTTAGCTTAATGTTTTGGGGGACTCCGAACAGTGGGAGTAGGGACTGTCTCTGACTCTGTTGCCTGCTCTTGGGACTCTCTTCTTACTATTGTGTTACCTTGTCTAGCCTCAATATCAGAACAATTGCCTTTTCTTATTGCATCTTCTTTTTCCCTGTCTCGCTGTCATTCATTGATGTCCTGCTCCTTTCTGAAGAGGAAATGGTGGAGTAGATCTGGGGGAGAAGAGATGTGCAGAAATTGAGATGGAGTGGAGGAAGGGAAAACTGTGGTGGAGATGTATTGCATGAGACAAGAATCTATTTTCTATAAAAAGGAAAAACAGAAATAGAAAAGATGCTCTTTATGGGGAGACTTAGTTACTACTTTGTGTTGTTTGCTATGGACCTGATTAATCATTTATATGTTATATAATATAATTTAATATAATATATAATATTATAATAATATAATAGAATTTAAATTAAATTAAAATATATCTCTTTATTTACTGTGTGTGTGGGGAGTGTAGTTCAAAGAACATGGGTGGCGAAGCATTCCCACAAGGCCCCACTCATAGGTGAAAAACTACAGGTAATTAATGTCCACTGAGAGAGGGAAAAACAGTCTTCTTCAGAAGATAAACTCCCTAATTGGTGATCTAATTTCAGCCAGTCAGTCCAAAGCAATACATATGTGAATAACACTAAATAGATTCATAGGATTTCTTTATATACACATACATAAATATACTATTTTATAAATGATAATAATTAAAGAATAAGAGTTCATAAATTTGAGAGGGATTATGTGAGGAGTTGGGAGGAAATGGAGAGAGGGGACATAATAGGAAAATCATGAATACAATAGTCACATAGGAAATTCTCAGGAAAATATTACATGAATGCAACTCACCTCTCTTGCTATCTTGTCTACTTTTCCTCGTCTTGTTCTTAAGGCCATAGTGAAATTATTTATTAAACTGTTAAATTACTTCTATAATAAATTACCATATATTTAAAGGCTTAAAGATCACAGGAATTTATTGTCTTTCAGTTCTGAAACTCATAAATGTAAAACAGGCTTTTTACTCAAATGAAGGTGTCAGCAAGGCTGTGCTCCTCTTAGAAATTCCAAGGAGAAATATTTGTCATTGCCACTGCCAGTTTTTAGTGCCATCAGCTCCCCTTGTCTAGTGGCCCTCCATCTTCCATTGCTATCACTACAAGCATCCCTTCCCTCATGTTAGTGCTCTCTCTGGAATGTATTATTTTCTGTCTCCTTTTATAAGATTGAATGCATTTAATTCAGGTTGATTTTTGAAAAGAGTATTCCAATCTCAAGGCACATGTTTAAGGCACATCTGAAAATTTTCTTTGGCTATAAAAATTAACATGTTCGTAGGTGCTGAGAATTAGGATGTGAACATACTTGAGGGGGCATTAGTTAATCTATCATGGTGGTTTTACTTTTCACTGAAATCCAGACGTTTCAGTTTAAAAGCAACTCCTTGATTTAGCAGTTTAGTAATAGATTCAATTTATTTTTTTAGATTATAATAGCTGTTAATTTAATTTCAGTATATTGAATTAAATAAGATGAAATAACTGCAGTTAAGTGGATCTGCCAGCTGCACCAGGCTGAATTTGTACAGATTGACTTCTCCTGATGTGTCTGTCTTTACAAAGCAATTGTGCTGATATTTTGCTTGTGCTGTAACAAATAAAACTTGCCTGAAGATCAGAGTGATGAGATAAGTCACGAGTTAGCCATAGAGGCCAGGCAGTGGTCGCGCACGCCTTTAATCCCAGCACTCAAGAGGCAGAGGCAAACAGACCTCTGTGAGTTCAAGACCAATCTGGGCTACATGAAATTGATCCAGTCTAAAAGACAAACAGAACTAAGTGGTGGTGGCTCACACCTTTAATCCCAACACTAGGGAGGTGGAGACAGTAAGGGAAATGGCTGGCTGGATAGAGGAATATAAAGCATAAAGACAGGATCTCAAGGCATTTGGTCTGAGGATTTTTATAGAAGTAAGAACTAATGACTCACTGCTCTGCTTCTCTGACCTTTCATCATTTACCCTGATACCTGACTTTGGATTTTTCTTATTAAGACCAGTTGTACCCAGGTACCCTGGAAGAAAAGCCAGTGCTCTTAACCGTTGAGCCATCTCTCCAGTCCCATTAATTAAATTTATGCTACAGGCATAATTATTCCTTATGGCCATTCACATTTTCTGCTACTTGGAGCAAATATTGTGATATTTGGCAAGTTTAATATATACTGATTAATTATTCTTTTGTAAGACTCTTCACAAAATATTGTTTTGATGCTTAAAATATTGATTTGCACTTTTAAATATTAAAAGCACAATGATTTGTATTCTAAATAGAACAAGCCCATACTTATGTATTCAATCAACTTGTATTGCTAAATCTCAAGAAACAGTAGAAAATAGAAACAATCTAATCTGAAAACAGCCTGTTCTTTTGTAATTATTTGAAAATTTCATGCATATGTATTGAATCTTGGTCATTTTCAGGCCCTATTATCCTTCTTTCTCATCCACCTCCCTCTCTTGATAAAACTCTTCTTCCCAAGAATCTTCCTCCTATTTTGACATTTATTTATTCATTTCTCATACATTGCATTCTTACTGCAGTTTCCCTCGCTCTTCTCTTTCCAATCTTCCTTCCTTCATCTTCTCCCCTAGATCTACTCCTTCACTGTTTTCCTTCAGAAAAGAGCAGGCCTTCCCGGGATATCATCCAAACAGGGCATATCAAGTAACAACGAGACTAGGCAGAATCCCTCATATCAAGGACAGACAAGGCAAGCCAGTAGGAGAAAAAGTGTCTCAAAACTGTCAGAAAAAAAAATGTGGAGCTCAATAAAATCAATAAAAATTTTAAAAACCTGAAGTTAGATACAATCTGGGCTCCCACTGTTAGGATTCCCACAAGAACACCAAGTTACACAACTGCAACATATATGCAGAGGACCTAGGTGAGACCATACAAGCTCCCTGATTGTTGTCTCCATCTCTGTGAGCCCCTCAGAGCCCTACTTAGTTGATTCTGTGAGCCATGTTCTCTTGTCTGCCTATGGTTGCTTGTATGGGTATGAGGTGTGAAGTTATTTAGGGGAACATGGGTAACTGCTCAATGGCTACACCACTAAAAATGATACCCTCCCTCCAAAAATCATTCCCTACCCATATTCCCTCCAGGAGCTGCCTCATGAGCCCATCTCCTGTGCATGATGAATGTAATGAAGATAGCCACACCTGCAGGGAGTTCCTGAGTATAGTGGCTAGATCCTATCCAGAAGTTCATGCTCTACAACACTTCTCCTCAACCTCTGACTCTTAGATTCTTTCCACCCGCTCTGCCCTAATATTCTCCAAACCTTGAGGGGTGATACAATGTCCTGTTTAGGATGCTAACTCTCCTATCACTTATTCTCTATACTTCAATCATTATAACTCTCTGAATTAAGCACAGCACACTGCAAAAGAAGCTTTCCTGGGAGAGGCACTGCTAAATTGCCAGTAGAAGTATTTTTAAAATAGTTTGATAACTTGCCCATTTGTCAAAACAACAGTAGTAGATTTTCTCCTGATACCTATAACCTTCTCTTGGTTGTCAATATGACTATATCTGGAATTAACTAAAACACAAGCAACCAGGCACATCTGTGAGGCGTTACTTGAGATAGAAAATGCACTGTAAGTCCGTGCCAAACCTTATGGTGGCAGCCTCCATAAAAGAACGTGGAAGAATGAAGCTTTTGCTTTTGGCCTGCTTGACCTCACTCTCATTGGCAAGTTCATTTGTCCTGATCCTGGGCATTTCTTCCCTGATACTAGAACCCATTTCTTTAGAATTTCAATATAGATTGAAAACTGGCAGCTCTCTAGGACTTCCATGGAACTCCAGAACCAGATTAGAACTGCTGAGACACTCATTCTCATGGACTGAACCAGATTCGTGGGCTTTGCATCAGGAATCAGCCATTATTGAACTACATAGATCAAGCCTGTAAGTCATTCTAATAAATCCCCTCTATTATATTAGCTAATTCTATCAGTTCTGTTCTTTAGGGAAGCCTGACTAATACACAATCGTAGGTATGAATTCTGTCCTGTGGGAAAGTCCTCAAGTCCAGTCATAAAATGGGTTGTTATCTTCACAATCATCATGCTCATATTGGACCACTGAGCCTATCTTGCCATGCACGTCATGATTATAGCTAGTGGGATTCACAACTGGGTAGGGTCTTTTCTTCACCAGCATGTAAAATACAAAAGGCATCAATGTGTGCATCTGCACATTTATGAAATATATATCCTCACTTAAAATGTGAAAGCACATCTAAATAGGAAGATTTTTCTATTCCTTATCATGCTGAGGCTCAAAAGTGGATTATTTTTAAATTAAAGTGGATTTTTTAAAAATAAAAGAAATATAGTTTCTGAGGAGTTCAATGTCGAAATTTCATTGGAATCTGTGGCAATTATTAAATTTTTAAATATTTTAAATATTTAAAAAGCATGAAAATTCGATTTTAACTTCTGGACTAACCAATGACAACAAGAGCTGGAGTATTTACCGCTACAGTCTGAAACTATTACACATGGGCATTATTAGTTCCCCAGCTTATGCAGTCTCTACTAGCTTTCTGGTATCTGCCCCTTTAACAAACATGTCTTCAAACTATTCACCAAATACATTGGCTGAGTGGTGCTACAGAAAGAGATTAAAGTAGGAAGGCCCCTCTAGGACATTCTTAGAAGGTAGGCTTTCAATATTTGAACACATCCTAAGATTGCTATCGGGTTTTCTAAATTGCCTGCAGACCTCGCTCCTTTTTCTGCCTCTCCTAGTTCATGCACACTGCTTTGATGAGCAGGGACTGCTTTAACATGGCAGAGTTCCTGAGAACCTCCCTTTAAGCTTCCATTTTATTCTGTGTCACTAGGTCCAAAGGACGGAAATCTTCCTTAGAGGCTGTGAACGCTGCTGATGTTTCCGTATCCTCTGTTGCAGCTGGAGTCTGTAGCAGCTGGGGATTTGCTTACCTCACCTTTCCCCCTATATGCGGCATTGCATTTATTTTTAATCAAGCAGTATATATTGATATTTCATTGTTCCTGTGTTTTTCTTTGTTTCCATTTATCACTCTAAGCTGTGTGAGAGAGGGTTGAGAGCTGACTTTGAAATGTGTCAGCTGTGTAGAGCCCAGATACGAAAGGAGGTTTCCATAGCAACGGGAGATGTGTGGGAAAGCCTTGTGCACACTATAGCTTAGGAAACAGGATTTATTTTGCTGAGGCACAAAGCTTCTCCTCAGACCTGCAGTTATTTCGTAAGTACAGGGATACTAGGTTTCTGTTAGTTTTAGTTACCAAATACGCCAAACCTTCTTTTCAATGAAAACTCTCCATTATGGGTAAGTAAATGAAATACTGGCATTTAACACATACTGTTTCAAAACCGGTTGGAAAATCAACATATGAAGCTGTTAAAAAAAAGGAGTCAAGTTGTATTACTGCAAATATCCAAGGTGTTTCATGCTTTCATCATTAATGCAGTCACTGAATTAGTGGATGCATTCTGGATTTTTTCTGCTCCCATTCTTACCTATAAAATGTCTTCAATATATAGAAAATATTTGCTTCCTACAAGGTTTTGAGAAAGGACTTAATCTTTACTTAGCAATAAGCACACCTAAAATAAACCCCATTGCTTACAATATGTAACCCCTGTGCTAACCTAGGAACTTCATCTTGGAGACAACCAATCTTTATGCAATCTGTGTTCAGTTCAGTTAACTTAATTGTTTTAAATAGTACTCAGTAAAACCAAAACTTCTAATCTGCTGGCTTGACTCCTGGAATCTCAGTTAGCTGGATTATGACACAGACATTGGACAGATGTACTTCCACACCTACTATGATCAATCAACCCCAAGGACATGCTGAACCACTATTCTATAATAACAGAAGTCCACAGAAACTAAGGACAGTTGCAATTAGGCTATGAGTTTAGTTGGAAAAAATTTGCAGTGCCAAAAATTTCATAAATTACTCAGACAAGCATAGCAATTTGCGAGATCAAGACTGGACTTTCTTAATGTTGAGCTTTGTGATTATACCCTGGCTTATTATATTCCTACTATCATGCTGCCAAAAGAATTAATAAGCTTTATTCCTCCTACGAAATCATTTTGTTAATGTCTACAGAGACTTCATATTTCAACTAGAACCTACTTCAAATTTGTAATGACACTGAAACTGTAACTCTTATTTTCAAGCAAGTGCCCTGACCTGTTTTAACCAATGCATTCTATTCTGGTTTCAGGTGTCACTTGTTTCCAGTTTGAAGCCTTGATTTGAGTGCCAGTGCTGGTGCTGGTGCTGGATACTGGATGCATCTTTCTAAACTGTGGGCACTTTCCCCAAAAGCAATTTTGTCCATAAGTGAACTCCCTTTCTTACAGCTACTATTCACATCACAGTCACTTCTCTTCAAAATATCTTTGTTCCTGATAATAACGCTTTTATTCTCTTAGGATATTCAGCCGTAAAACTTGGGGTCATGCCTAAAAATCTCAACTCAGGTAGTATCTCTCACCTCATTTTATCAGAGACTATTTCCTTTTAATAAGATAGATTTCTCTCAAAGTATTCCTTCTTTCTCTGTCTATTCCCAGGTATTTAATTTTTGGCCTTCTATGACTGAAGAGGTTCCTTGTCAAGCTCTCAGGTTCCCCATTCCTCCTAACCTAATATAACCTCTTGTGTCTTTCTTTTTCACTGATGCCACCAAACACCTATAAGAAGTAACATTAAACATCGACCATATGTAGCTCATGGCTTTAGAGGGTATGGTAGAGTAGCTCCCATCAGGGCATTCAGCAAGCAAAGAGATAGAATTCATCTGGGCATATGGTGCCATTTTCTCTCTTTTAGCCCATTTATTCCATACAAGTTTCTAGCCTGTAGGATGGTACTACACACATTCAAGGGCAGGCTTTCCGTCTTAGTTAATCCTCTGTGGTAAAAGTTTTCCTAGGTATTCTTAGAAGTATATTTTATAAATCTCTGGGAAATCTCTCATTCTAATCAAGTTGCCAATCAAGATTACCATTATACCGCCTATACCTTTTCATCTCTGTTGTGTACTACAGCATTTATCATTTGTGTCTCTTAAGGGTAAACTGCATAGTTTTGCACTAATCCCTATTGGTGTGTATAAAAATCCTCAAAGGTCCAGGTGGATAGCAACTGAAGCTGTTCAAAATGTCTTATGTGCACTAGAGAATAATATGCACTAAAAATTAAGGAGATAGAATTGAATAAAAAGAGGAATGCAATGGGAAGCCAAGGAGTAGAAAATAATTAGAAAAAACAGGGAGTTATGTATTCCCAGAGGTTGGGAAGCATGAACTCAGCTTTTAGCCTTAATATCAAAATACGGTTTGTAGTAGAGCTCATGTCTTGGCAGGAGCATTGAATTTTGAGATGTTTTGGGAAGATCATTTCAAGGAAAAATGAAAGCTGTTCCAAAGGGGAAAATATCTAATCTCATACAAAGACTGCCACCAAAGGCATTTTAGGCTCCTAGCTTTCTCATTTTCTCCTTTTCTGAATTTTACAGAAAATTTAAAAAAAACAAGCCTTATGTTTATGCATTGGTCTGAATGTTTGTGTTCTCTCAGATTCATGTGTTGATGTCCAATGCTCAATTGCATAGCTGTACCATCTGCTGCGGATTGAACAACTTTCTCTGAAATTCATGGTCTGAAGTCTCAATCCAAAGTGATGATATTAGGAAATGAGACATTAGGGTAGGTGATTAGGTGATGAGGGGAAGATCAATAATTAATGGACCTAGAATCTTTATGCACGTGACCCTAAAGATCTCATTGAGCTTTCATGTCGTGTAAGGATGAATAGACGATGTTATTTGGTAGTCATTTTTTCTCCTCCTTATCATGAAACAGGATTAGTCAATAACCAAGTCTTGTTCAATCTACTTCATCAAAATTCTTTTTAATTCATAGAATTTCTCTGTGTGTCTGCTTACACTGCACTAATCATGACATTCTCGTGTCCTACTGTATTATTTTGATATTTCCATTTCCTGCATTTTTCATATTTTAGTTATATATCTAAAATACTTGTAAATGCCATACTAAAACTTATCAATAATTTGCCATTATTTGGTGCTTTAAGTATATAGAGAAAAGAAGTAAATAATTTATATTTTTAGGGATCTTGAATGGCGATGGAGAACAAAGATAGTATATAATTAGCTATGTGTTTTGAGTATGAACACAGTATCTCATTGTAACTAAAGCAAAATAAAACTATTGACAAAACATCCTATAGTTTATATAGCAGTAAGATGTCTAGAAAAATAAGTTCAGAAGACAATAAAATACCAAAGTTAGCTAAGTCACAAGAAATGTGACCCTTTAATTCTTCAGGGACAGTTAATAATAGTATCACTGACTCTGGCCACGTAACTATCAAATCGAGAAATAATCACTGTCTATTTTTCTTTATATTACTCCCTCATAACTTAAATACCAGGCTTCTGGGCATGTATTTTAGTGATAGATGATTTGCTTAGCATGTTTGAAATCCATGTTTCCATTCACAGTATCTCCAAATTTAAAATACCAGAACGGTTCATTTAAGTAGTCATGTCTAGTATGAATCCATGAGAGAGTGCCTAGACACTTCATGATTTGTAACATAGCCTTAGAATAACTAAAACAGAGTAGAACAGTTTAGAAGTTAGGTATCCTCTCAAAAGACAAAATAGTATAAAATATAGCATGCTTATACTTCTTTAATTCCAAAATGGAAGAACCAGCTTTACTTCTTATTACAAATTTCTATATTTGGAAGAGTAATATGTCCAGCTGAAGAGAGGGAAGAGGAATTATATGAGCAATGAGGGTCAAGATCATGATGGAAAAATTCAAAGAGACAGGTGACCTGAGCTTGTGGGGGTTCACGGACTCTAGACCAACAACTAGGGAGTATTCATGGGACCGACCTAGACACTCTGCAAGTGAGTGACAGTTGTGTAGCTAGGTCTATTTGTCAGGCCTCTGGCAGTGGGAACAGGACTTGTCCCTGGTGCTTGAGTTGGCGTTTTGGAACCCATTCCCTACAGTGGGATTCCTTGCTCAGACTTAATGTGGGAGGGGAGGGGAGGAGCTTGGTCTTGCCTCAACTTGATATACAAAGCTTTGTTGACTCCCATGAGAGGTCTTGCTTTTACTGAAAGGAGATGGAGGAGGAGTGGACAGGAGGGTAAGAAGGCAGGTGGGGGGAAGGAGTGGGAGGAGAACAGGGAGAGGAAACTATGGTTTGTATGTAAAATAAAAAATAATAATAAACCAGCAAAAAAGAGTAATGTTGAGACAAATTGAAATTGATACATTCATATGTCTGAACTGACACATGATTGTTAACACTAAATGAAGGATAAATAATAAAAACAGAGTCCCACACCACTTCTTGGTTAATATTTAGTAGCAATAAATGTAGATCAGAGCAGTTATTTTAAGGAACTGTCAATATTTTTCTATTTCCATAGCATTGAGATGTTAAGGAGTGTAGAAAGATATGGTCTGGTTATGGATGCTAAGCACAATAAGCGCAAATATTTTTCACATAATTAACTACAAAATTATTCTGAAGGGATGAAAGGCAACTTAATGAAGAAAGTAAAATTTGGGCCCAGTCTACTTTAAAGAATGATGAGGATGTGAATGAACTTGAATGTGAGGATGGGAACACATGCTGGAGGGCACAGCATGAGGACAATACCCTGGATACAGAAACAGGAAACCATCAAGAACAGTTTGGATCAACTTTTAGGGTCAGAAAAGGGAAGAAGCATGCTATGAACCTTTAGAGATAGAGCCGGTTTAAGAGGTCAATTATATTCTGGAGTCTATAAAAATCCTTTTTAAAAGATGTGTATGTGGAGTCAGAAGATTAACACTATGATTTGGGAAGATTAATCTTGCCCTATGGTCAGTTTCAAACAATCCATGTCCATAAATTCTATGTGATGTAATAGGAGGTGTTTAATTTATACAATGAAAATCCATTCCCTCTTGTCCTTGTCTCAGTAAGCGTAAATTGCTGCTTAAAGCAAACAGGTCAATATCCCCCCACTTACAGAACATTCCTACTCAATTGTCACTAAGAAATATTGAAAAATTGTCAGAAATGTTGTGAGGAACTGGGCTATTGCTATAAATAAGCCACAAGCATACAATATAAGGCTAAACACTTGAATCAAATGTCAATACCTAACCTCTTTCAGGCTCTGTTTATGACATAATATCAGCATGCAGGGTTGATTAGGGTGAGTTAACTACAATTATTCCATGGTAAAGAAACTAAACAGAAGACCACCTCAGATATTTATTGAGCATTCATTCATCCATGCCACCCATTATCTTAGACAATTTCTCTGTGTGTTAGTACTAAACTTTTTTTTTTAGCCATGAATTTGTAAACATACTTTTTCTCCTCGCACTTTACCCCAAATCCCACCCTCTGTTTTGGAAGCAATACAAAACATCTATATTTGGAGCTTCTGTCTCCTTAGGAACAGGAATAATTAGTCTTCTTCATTCCAAGGTATCTGTACTATCAACTACTATGGAAAAAGTGTGGATTTCAATAAAAAAAATCTATGGTTGTGCAAGTAATTAACTGCCCAAATCTCAAGAGGAATGACCTCAGTATGTTTAGTAATAGCACTATATTAATGGCAATTGAGTATGATCTACAAATGTATCTTCATTGTCCC
Source organism: Dicrostonyx torquatus (assembly GCA_028555095.1). Taxonomy (NCBI): domain Eukaryota; kingdom Metazoa; phylum Chordata; class Mammalia; order Rodentia; family Cricetidae; genus Dicrostonyx; species Dicrostonyx torquatus. The sequence goes on along the minus strand of JAQHUG010000332.1, from coordinate 1,013,422 downwards.
CAGCGTTTCCACTTCTTTTAGTTGAATATTAATGTCATCTCTGTATGCTGTTACCATCAGACCTGACATGACATATATTAACCGGCCACGGATGGTATTAAACTCTAGAATACTTTTGCTTCATGGGTCAGGCTATTTCAAGTATATAAAAATTTTATGAATTTGAGTATCACAGTAAAACTCAGACTGGTGTTTTAAATTTTGCAGCCCACCCCCACATAATACCAAACAACTCAATGGAATTATATCTGTTTAACTTGAATAAAAGGTTTCCAGTGTTTCAACAATTGTCTTAGAATTAGAAGATTGTGTTAAACACATCTCATGAAACACTTAATATTTAGTTGGCTACTATAACTAAACAGACATCATGACCCAGTGTTGCAATTCTAAAATGGTTGCCCAATGGCATATGGCATGGAAAATGCAGGCACTTAATCTATTCATCTGAAAAAGTCCCACTACAGTACTCATGAAACCTTTTTACCTTAATAAATAAGTCAACCAAACTGCAAGAGCCTCTTTTTTCTTTAATCACATTAGCAGTCCTTTGTTGGTCTTTCTATGACTCGACTTCAAAACAGGGAAACCTTGTAAGTAATTCAATCCTGGGGATATTTCTTCTCTTTTGATACAGATACCTTAGGTAGCTAAAGATAGATTTAATATCTATATGACCATGAGTCTAAAAATTATTTTCAAAGCAAAGTTCCTTTCTTTTCTCCAGAAATACACCGGTTTCACTGTCTAGTTGATAGTTTTTTTTCCTTTTGATTTCAAGAGCATTCCAAACTAAGCTTTTCTGTGTAGTCTTACCAGAAGATCTCATGCCTTAGTGAAAAATTTCACATTCAATCCAGTTTGTAGTTTGTAATTCTGGACATCACTACAAATGTCCTAATTTTTCTATATCTGTAGCTAACAATATCTATTTCACAAAGTCCTACTCAAATCTCCAGCTAAATACGATTCTCTTCTGTCTGAATTTCTCCCTTTCTAGAACAATCACAACATCCCCCTCAGCTCCACCATTATTCTACTTTATCTTATTTGCACTGTAGGCTTGCAGCATATTGCAAACTGCTCTGAGAATATGGAAATGCTCAGCTCAACTGTTCTCCTGCCACTGAAGAGAAACCACAACAGGTGATTGGGACAGTATGTTAATTTCTAGATTTACAGAAGAATGGATACGAATTGGTAAGCAGAGTAATATGAAAGAGACATCTTTGTCTGTGGAGTATTCTAGAATTGTGGGTGATGAGAAAATATCCACAGAGTGTAATAGTTAGGATGCAGGAGCTGAGAACTTTGTACTTTTTTCACAGGGAGAAGTTAGCTTGTTCATGGTCATGATGATCTTGACTTTGCTACTAAGGATGATACTTAGCCATCATAACGGCTCAATGCAATAAGATAGTACCTGATGTTAATTTGTTTTCTACCGAGTCTGCATTGGCTCCTGGATTGATTTTGTCACAAATGATAAATTCAAGTATTTATGACAAACACAAAGCAAGCAACAAAAAAAGGTGTATGAAGACAGACAATAAGGGATTGGAGGTGCAATTTTTGAAAGAGACATGAATAAATTTGCAATAAACAGTGAGGAAGTTTTCACTTATCCTTTTGCCTAAATCACAAAATCAATCTCAGCAGCATATAGCTCTAATTACCAGGGAAAGTATAGTGTGCTTCATCTTCTACCAACTTCATATCCATTCTACCCTTTCTACCATCCCATCTCTTTACTGAGTTGTTGTTTTCTTTTTTCCCACACATGCTAGGGAACCACTTTACCACTGAGCTGTGCCCTCAGTACCACCTTTTACTAGTACTGCAATTTACCAGACTTTAAAAAATACGTACACTTGTCTTTGCCTGATCCCATCTTCTCCCAGATATTCCCACTGCCTTCTTCCTTACTTTTTCCAGGTCACAACTCACATAATATTTCATCACTCTCCTTCCTTGTGTTCTTCCACTTCTGATTACCAACCACATTACAACCCCCTTAAAATGTTAGCCTCAACAGAATAAATTCTTAATCTTTTGTTTTCCTAGACAGCCACATGATTTTGAAAACAATACTAGTCATTTAAAAATGTTCAATAAATACTAATTTGTAAAAACTGAACACATATTCTGATGAAACCGTCCTATGAAAATTCCAATGAGAATTCTGGAATGCTATACTTGAAAGCAATAACCTTTATGAAACCCAATACTATTTGTGGTGGATATATGCTAATAAAAATACATAAATTGAAATGGCAATTCTTCCTATTAATTACTAACAAATGCTAACAACAACTCTGCTTGCTTAAGCAGTATCAATCTGGCAGAAGAGAATCCAAGAACTATGACAATTTCTGCCAACACCCACTTAGTTCCCCTTTCCCCCATCCATCTGTTAACTGTTTCTAATCATGTACTTGGCTGGCAGCTTTGTTTTCAGTCCCATCTAAACTTTTTTTCTTGCCCAAAGGAAAATGCATAATCTCAATGTGTAGTACATATTTAGCCTTTTCTTTTTCAAGATTTGGTGCTATTTCTTTGCTTGGGTATTCTGACCCTACAGACTCATCTCCTTAGTGGTTACCATACAGCCAAACTACCTACCGTGTTCACCATATTACTGATCTAAAACAAGTTCAGCTATTTAACGGACTGAATTAAGCAACTGTTTCATAATTGGAGTATATAGACATGCTGACTAAGTTGTGTATGGACAGTACAATTGGAGAAACTAGTTTTCAAGCTGCTTGAGTAGCTGTGTCTATGGCAAAAAGAAAAATAAGGTTATTTGCATGTTCACAAAATTGTAGGGAAGCAAAGCTTAAAGCTGAATTTTTCAGTGTTTAAAAATATTAGTATATTTTAGTCTTTAAAGAAGAAATGAAATAAAACACTAATTATTCTGCAGTAATTATATGGGCTTTTTCAATGAAGGTTTTGTATGGAACTTTATGAAATCTAATTATATCAGTTTTGCAAGGAGAATAATAGTAAATGCAAGTATTTCACAATAGTTAAATGGCTAGAGGAGGTCCATGACACTTAGAATAAAATTATATTCAAAACCCCATGCTGTTAGCTTCTTTAGAATTACTTTTTTTCAAACAATTACATTATCTTAGGAAACAAAAATTAAAATTATTTTCTAGTTTAGCTGATGCTTTGGTGATAGGCAAAATAATATCATAACCAAGATGGTTACACACTTGTAAGAGAACTAGAATAAGGACCAAAGTTACTTGATGTTATACAATAAGAATTTTGATATTTATACCTTACCTGCCTGTTTTGGGTTCTGCATGTTCTTTCTTTCTGTAATGACAAGAATGGATTCCAATGCTTATAAGCTCTTGAACCTCAGGGAAGATTTTCAAAACTTGTTGGCATTTGTGTTGCAATGAGCACAGGCTGGGTCCCTTGTTCCGTCCAGCCTGGCTAGCTTACATTAGAAATAACCACATAGAAGTTGTATTAATTTAAACACTGCCTGGCTATAAGCTCTAGCCTCTTCTTGACTAACTCTCACATATTATTTTAACCCATATCTAGTAATCTGTGTATCACCATGTTCATCTCAGGCTAGAGAAACATGACATCTGCTCCAGTGCCTTCTCTCTCCCAGCCTTCTGCTCTGTCTACTCCACCCACCTACAGGCTGCCCTATCAAAAGGCCAAGGCAGTTTCTTTATTCAACCAATGAAAGCAACAGAAATACAGAAGGACCCTCCTATACCACATTTGGCATTTAGCAGGTAGACAAGAATGATACTACTAAAATGGTCTTGCCAATTCTATAAAAAAATATTGTCTTCTTTATAAGCCAGGCAAATTTATTTGACTAAACACTAGGCTGGGTGATCTTTATGATCTCGTCAATCTCTCATATTTGTTGAGCCTATCATCTTACTTCTCTTGGAATCACTATATTAATGTATAAATCACTAACAGTTGGAACCAATAAAAGCATCTTCTCAAATTATTGCATTTGAGTATGATGGGAATTTTCAACTTTTCTTGCAGCCAACATGTTGTTTTGGTTCTAAGTGTACACTGAATGGGACAAAGGTAACATTAAGGATTGGAATGGAAGTGGGCTTATACAGTTCCAAGACTTCTGTATTTTATAGAAAGTAACAAAATATTAAATCTAATAAAAAATATTTACTTTAAAGAAGCATAATATAACCTCTAGAGTAAATACTAAATAAATACTAAAATAAGAGCAAAAACCATGTCTCCAAAACAGTCCCTAAAGAAAGATAAAGTTTGTAAGAAAAAATATCCATTAACCCAAGGATAATTAGTAGAATAAATAATATAGAGGCCTGTAGGTAAATCCACAAGAGCCAAATCAAATGAGTATTAAAGATTTATTTTAAAACAGTCATGGATGTGGTTGTACATTCTGCCTGGAGGTAAATGGAAGTAGCAGTCCAATCTCTGACCATCACATGAGAGAGTGCAATTGCCCTTCCCTTCCTTTAAAGAGGTCATGTATACAGACAAAAGCTCCACTGCTATCAGACCAGATAGCCCAATGTCATGGGTGAATGAATATCCACTGCACATCCCCTTTTTTCTAAATAAGAGGGTTCTACGCCAAATATAAAACTATATAAAATAGGAACAATTATCAAGTTCTTCTAGGAAAAAGAAATGGTAATAACATACACAAAATCAAAACTACAACCAATAAAAATAATGTCAAGCAAGAAATAAATACTAATTGTCCAGGCTATAGGTAATTGGCCAATAACAGAGATTATTCCAATAGCCATCCCATCCTGAAGAGTCTAAGTCTTCTACGTAAAATTTTTATCTAAGATATGAGAGGTTAGTAAAGCCTTCAATCCCATCAAAGACCTGCAAAGTATAATAAGAAATGACAGAAATAACTGGCTAACCGGACAGTCACCCAAAGTCCCTCTGCAACATTGGGGCAACCAACTTTGGCTATAGGCCTAGAATATCTGCCAGACCATTTTCAGAAGCAGGAAAATTTGAAAGACTGTACTAATCTGTCTTGGCAAGATGCAGCAGTCACTTTCTCTTGTATCCTGGTTGTCCAGATTAGACAGCGTGTTGACTGTCAGCAGTCAAGGCAAGAACAGTTCTTTGTTTGGCTGGCTATTTTGCCAGGAAGAAAACAAGTTCCATACCGAGTGTCGTCAGAGCCCTCATTTTCTCAGGAGTAGATTGTTGCTTCCAGGAGCAGGATGTCTCACTTCAACAGAATTCTAAAATATGCCAGAGAGGCACAGATAGAACAGAGTGCCAGAACAACTAAGGTAATGCCAAGGTCATGAGATGATACACAAATTATTAGAAATGGATTAATTTACAAGTGAGAACTATCCAGTAATAACCTAAAGCTATCAGCCAAGCAATTATATTAATAATAGCCTCTGGAAGATTGGTTATTCTGTAAGTGGTTATGAGAACTGGCGGGTGGGAGAGCTACTGGTCCAGTGGGTCCAGGAAAGGTAGAGAAAAGCCCCTGACTACAACCATTACTAAATAATATTAAAACTATAGACATAATTATTACATGTTTACAATTATAGTAATTTTGAATTGTTAAAAACCAAAAACACACTATCTACTTGAGATATATTTTATATATAAAGGTACAGATAGTGGAAAAATTCTGAGTGCCCCAAAAGATATATAATGCAAACAGTATACATATAAAAGCATTAGTCAATTATTAATTCCATACAAATTGACCAATAAAATATCAACCAAAATGAGTAGTGGGAAATCTCACAACAAAAAGACTAGTAAGTTTATCAGCATGATATAACAGCAGATATTTTTATGTACCTGTTTTATTGAGAGGGTTTTTTTCTTTGTTTTGTTTTGACTTTTGTTCTTATTTTTGAGAGAGAGGGGGAGAGAGAGAGAGAATATAAAGGCATGTGGGTAGAGAAATGGGGGGCATCTGGAAAAAATTGGAAAAGAAAAACTTTATCAAAATATATTTTATGATTTTTTCTTTTTTCTTTTATTATTTAGATTATAATATAATTACATCTTTTCTTCCTTTCCCTCTCCTTCCTCCAATCTTTCCATATTACTTTGCCTAGTTTCCTTTCAAATTCATGGCCTCTTTTTTATTGTTGTTACATGTATACACACATACATATATATGCACATATATATGTATCTATGCAAACTGTTCAGTCTGAATGTGAGTCATGTATTTTCTGGGCTGAGCATTTGGTACTGGATAGCCAATTGGTGTGCTCATCCCTGGGAAAGCCTGTGATTCCCACTTTCAACATTCCTTAGTTGCCTGTAGATCTTTGTGTAGGATTCAGCCCTCATGGGATTTTAACCATGCACATTGACATGTTTATTGTTGTTGTCTTTGTACATAGCACATTTGGGAAATATACTGCTGAGACTTTATGGGTACAGTTTCTGACATTGCTAGGAGACATAATCCCATGCAAATTCTCTGGTCTTAAAATATCTCTGCCTCATTTTCCACAGCATTCCCTGAGCCTCGGGCATAAGTGAGTTTTCTAAATGTACCCAATTGGGACTAGGCTCCAAAACTCTGCAATTTGATTAGCTGTGATTTTCTGGCATGGTCACCCTTTGTTACAAAGACTTACCTATGGGGTATATGGACAAATATTTGAAGTGTAGTTAAAGATTCTGTCGGGTTAGTAAAGCAAAGGGTTTTAGGTTATTCTCTCAAATCCATGACATCACTAGCCCTGTATAGTTACCTAGGTTTCCAGTAACAGGCATGTTTTTCCTCCTGTTGAATGGGTCTAGAGGCCAATTAGAGAGCTGTTAGTTGTTGCCAACATATGTGTGCCACTATGCCACTATCCTTAAGGTTATTTTGCCATTCTGGTTTTGTTGTCGTTTTGAGATATCATGTCAGGGTAGGATTGTTGGCTTCTTCCCTGTTTTGGAAGTTTGTGTAGTGTTTTCTCTTTACAATGATAGTTATTCCTCAAGGAGGAAATATTCAAGTCAGTTCCATCTCAGGGACCTCAGTCCTGTATCTGAACTGTATGATGTGTTCAGGAATAGGGACCTACCTTCCAGTCACCATATATATGGAGAGACAAACAGACAGACAGACAGAGACAGAGAGACAGATAGACTGAGACAGAGACAGAGAAAGACACAGTACTTTATTTTAAGGATTACTGTAAATCTAAGACTGTAGACATTGTGGCAATTGTCAGAAGAATTGAAGAAGGATAGTTCAGAAAACACTCTTTATACTTAACTGTTTTTAAGGCATTCTCTTGAGGAAAGTAATGTATTTTAGACAAATTGCAACAGAATATTTGGCTACCCATCTTGAAGAATGATGAAGCTTAGTCACTGACATCATAACAAAGGATTAACAATGTGTCATTGGCATGAATATAAAGTGCACATTTGTTCAATTAAAAAGAACTCGGTAATATGAAAGAACAAACTCGGGATTCATGAGACAATATGGAAAACAAAAAACTCATGCCCAGTGAAAGAAATTTTACACAAGAGATTACATACTTCTAAATTCATGTACAAACTAAAGTCCGACAGTATGATTCCACTGGCATGAAGTTCTGTAACAAGCAAAACTAATTTGCTGTGGAAAAGAATCAGTGCATTGCCTCTGTGAGGATGTGGGTGGGATGTGACTGAGAATGAGGCATTAAGGAGCTTCCAAAAGTCATGGTAATGTTCCCATATTTTGATAGAGCTCTGAGTTACATACTGTAATCATTAGTCAGCGTTCGCTGAATGTTACCCTTGAGATTTTTTCATGCCTTGTTACATAAACTTCACCTTGAAGTGTTTTCAACAAAATAAAATGGATGTCTACTATTTGTATTGAAATTCTTTAAAGGAAATGAGATCAATTAGTGAAGAGAAGGATAGATAGATGACAAAGTATGAATTGTAACAGTTAATTCTAAAATTAAATTAGCATGTACTTTGGTGCTCACTGTACCACTTTTCTAACTGGAATGCTTCAAATATTTCATTATTTGTTTCTTTGCCCTACTCTACTATTATTGTTTTAGATGCCTCTTTGTATTCTAAAGGGAGAGAGAGAGAGAAAGAAAGAGCATGTGCTGATTTGGGTAGGTGGGGGAAATAGGTAGAATCTGAGCAGAGTTAGGAGACAGAAAACTGAAATAAAAATGAGATAAATACCCCTTTTCATGGCGGCGGGTCCTTGGTGAGTGCCACAGCTTCAGATCCACCAGCTCAACTGAGGGGTAAGACCAAATTCTAGACCCCAGGCGCTCTGCTCAATTGGGAGGCCCCCTTTCCCCTTCCCCTGACTTTTCTGTGTCCCACACCCCAGAGATCCCTGGTCAAGGCTCCCATTTGACTGGGCCCAGGTTCCCCACGGAAATTGGCCTGTGGCAGGGCTGGGACCTTGGCCCTGGCTTCT
>JAQHUG010000332.1:969263-1004203 GCA_028555095.1 Dicrostonyx torquatus | reverse complement strand
AATGCGGTGAGGTGGGGGGGAGCGGGAGGGCCAGGAACAAGGGGAGTAAATGTAAATTTTTCTTGTAATAATAATAATAATAATAATAATAATAATAATAATAATTAAAAAAAGAAAAAAATGAGATAAATAATAATGAGATAAATTCAAATAGTCAAAAGGAATACATTTATATGTAGTTTTTCTAATTCATTTTATAAAATATTTTAGAAAAGCAAGGAATAACACATTGTTAATGGTGGCTATTTTGTTGCGGCTGGAGAGATATTTCAGTTAATAAGAGCACTTTTTGCTCTTTCAGAAAACCCAAATTTGGTTCCCAGAACCTCATTCCAACCATCAAGCATCTGTAACAGGATGCACCTATATACACATAGACAAGTGTTCAAACAACTAAAACAGTCAAATCTTTTATATTAAGGAAAGATATAGACTTGTAACTCAGTCAGGTCTTGGCTGTGCAAGTAATACAGCTAGACAAGCACTTCCTTTCTTGAAGTACTTTTAATCATGCTTCTATGCGGACATTAGGCAAGTTTCTTGACTTCTGAGCCTTTGTTATTCATCTGCAAGATAAAGAGAGCAATAAAAGATTGCAACTTTTTTATTATATATGCATACATACATGTGCATACATATAAAAATATATGTGTGTATATATGCATAGATACATACACATATATATCATATGTATACATTTGGGTGGAATGAGTTTTCCTTGAAGGTCTTAATTCCCATGATACTTAATCTTAAAATAGAAAAGAAAATAAAACTGACTGTAGAACATTTGACTTCCTGGTATTTTATTAGACAAGTAGGTTACCTTCTTCAAAGGATTGACTATAGAATTCAAATGTTCAGGAAACCATTGTTAAACTAACAGAATAAATTTATGTACTTGAAGGATTGTTACATCTTACATATTCTAATAAAGGGGCTTCAGGCAATCCTAAATGAGTCCCTGATGTCTGAATACATGGGTATTTTTGCTCAGGAGAACATAAGTCATATTCTTCTGCTTAATAATTTATAATCCAAAGAAATACAGAATAAATAGTGAAAGCAATTTTATTAAATTATTAATATATGTTTTCACTTAAGGAATAATTTTCATTGTTGTAACCCTTGTTTATCCTTTTTTCCTAAAGATTGCAGATTTATAAAGTTTATTCCAGTTTTGGGAGATTGTAGAGTCATGGCTCATCTGGGTGAGGCAAAAGCATGTTTCTGTAGAAGAGCCCTGGAAATCTTTTGGGTCATGTGTGAGCTGAGGCTGGAGTAATCATGTGGATCCAAAGCAGTGGTTCTCATCCTTCCTAATGCTTCAACAATTTAATACAGTTTCTCATGTTGTGGAGACGCCCAAACACAAAATTATTTTCATTACTAGTTCATAACTGTAATTTTACAAATATCATGATGTATAATGTAAGTATCTGTGTTTTCCTGTGGCCTTAGGCAACCCCTGAGAAAGGGTTGTTTAACCTCCAAAGAGGTTGTGACCTACAAGTTGAGAATTACTAATCTAAAGTAAAACACAAGTGAAGGAACATGAAGGATGTAAAAAATAAGCAACAGTTCTTGAATATTCATTATTAGTGCAAAACCATGGCACTCAGTTCAAAAGGAATAAGACAAATGTGAGTGACTGTAGCCCAAGAACATCCATTCCACATTTTCGGGCCAACCGTGTTCCAATATGGCAAAAGTTTCATGAAAGTTTTACAGTAATGAAAAAGAAAATCATGAATAAAGCTATTTTTTTAAAATACGCTGGTGAGAAGTCTCTTGGGTTGCAATAACGCCTGGATCTTCTTCGAATGCTATCTGATGGAGTCCTTAGCTTTGGGGTTGTTGAAAACTACTGGTCTTTCTGTACCTTTCATAGGCAAAGGATTTTTACCTGATAGTCACAAAGAGGTTAGATCTCACACAGAGGTGAGCAAGGGGTGGTTGTTTAAGGGCTAAAGATAACCAAGATAGCTTAGTTCTGAACCTGCAGACTTCCAGCTCTCCAAAACCCACACAAGTTCTAATCTGTCAATCACTCTTACAGAAGCTTTAACATGGATGTGTTTTTATTTTTCTAGGAATTTGAATATTCACCATGTAGTGAATTAAATTACAATTTTGGGGATCCAACTCCAACTGTTCTCATTCAGTAGATATGCACTTGAAGACCCACATATGCATTTGAACATGCATCATTTCCAACCAGACTTAGGTCTCATCTCAGGGGAGGTGAATTTTCATACACTGGTGCCGAAGACTAGCTGAGGAATCAAAAAATTTGGTCTAGGACAATGGTTTTAAGAAATCTCCAACCTTAGAGGCATGTGTGACAGTGGACTAGGCAGGTTAATTAGAATTAATGTCACTCAATGTTGAAGGAGTGCAGGGTGGATATAGAGATCAAATAAGGTAGGGAAGCGTAAGTCACAGGTCTAGTCAGACAACTTTCCAATTAGGAGAAATCAGTGAGATCTGTAAAGGTTGATGGTTTAAAATACAGTCAGCTATCTCTGCTTTGCTTCCTACTCCTTGCTGTGTGTGGGTGGAGCTGAGCTCATAGGTTATGATTGGCAAAAGGACTTCAAAAGCCTGTAGATGTGCTGTGTCTTTACAGAAAGGGGGGTGGTCAATGTTAAGTTTTACCTTATCAATTGCTCCAACCGATTAATAGAAGACTCTACAGATTGTTGGCTGAGAGAAACAGGTAGGAAAGTGATACAATCCGCTTCTATTTCCAACTCAGATGATGATAATGAGCTTCACTACAGTCTAATTGCTGATTTCTGCCTGGAGGAACATCTTGACTTTTCCAATTAACAATAATTGAATATGTTATTGTTTATTCTTTGTTCATTTTTTCGGGCTCATCCAATTACTGTGCACTGCTCTCATTTTCTTGGCCCTGAAAATTGCTTCCATTTTTTTCTTTAGGAGATTTTTCTTAGCTCTCATCCTATTATAAAGAATTTCCGGTTGTATTTCTAAATTGTGGCTAAATGCTTTGTTTAGTGGCATTTATTAAAAGCTCAGTTAAAGCATTGTCTAGTACTTGCAAAATAATAGAAGTTGCAAAATAGTGTTTTTTTTATTTTTTAAGCAAATCATTTTTATCTCTTTAAACTATTGTCAGTACAAAGTACAACATGAAACTTAAACTGGATTGTATCTTTGCAAACCAATGGTTTTGAAACTAATCTCCGTTGCTGATTCATCAGTCCAAGAACTATTCTGCCCTTCCTGACTTTTACATCTTAGGACTCAATCTACCTAAGCAACACTTGGTGGTTTCACCTTGTTTGTGAAATATTTTATAATGAAATCAACCACAGCTATATTTTCCCAGGATTTCACCTATTATTAAGTACCAAGTAACTGATTATTGTCATAAGCTTTTATAGTTCATAATTTCCAAATATTAAGTATAAATAACTTCTCTTCTTTTTTGTTCTCTTCCCTCTCCCTCCTCTCTTTCTTTGCTAGCTCCTCCTTATACTCCTTCTCCCCCTCCTCTTCCTCTTCTTTGTTGTCTTCACATTATTATTTCAAGGTTATTGTATGTATCTCAAGCTGTCCTTGAACTCATGATCCTACAGCCTTCCCCTCCAATGTCCTGGCATTATATGACTGCAACACAATACCTTGCTAACCATAAACTAACTGCTTGATGGCAGAAAACTTATACCATTAATTGCCTCATAATATGAAACAAAAAATCTAGGGTAAGAGTAGTATTCTAATGTCAAAGGATTAGTATATTCCAGTACCATTCTCTCCTCAATGCATTGGCTACGTTTGTGCTATTTGAATAGCCATGAGTACAAAATTAAGTATAAAGGAACCTTAAAATTCATGTCTTGAACAAGATATACATTTATTATTTGAGTGTGAATTTTCTGAGAAAGGAACTGTAGAATCAAAATTAATAAAACTTAAAATAGTGATGAATACAACATACTTCTGATACATAGACATGTCCAGATTTCTTTAGAAAATATATACCAAACCTCTAAGACGTGACTACTTTGTAACACTCTCCTTACAAGATTACTCCTTGTTCTTCTTAGGTGTTGAAAGTATAGTATCTTATTGATATAGCTAGAATATACTGATTTCTTGTTGTTCTTCTGACAAGGTCTTTATTGGTAGCCCTGGCCAGCCACTGTGTTGATCAGGCTGGCCAGGATTTTACAATAATCTTTCTATCCTTCTCTCCTTAGTGTTACTTTGAATATAAACATAAGACAATACACCTGATCATAATAATTTCTCCTTTTCCTCTATTCCAAGAGTATTTCATATACCTCTATCATCATCATGCAAAATAAAATCATTGTCTCATTCTGTTATAGGATTTTCTGTATCTGTGTGCCTTTAAACATTTCCTTCCTAACTCGGTGTGTCATTTGTTCTTGTTAAAACGAGAAGACACAAATGCAGATCTCAGAATTCCTCTTCAGGTTCTCACTACTATGATCTATTATTATGTGCATATATGTATCACTTTAATTGATGGAACCAATTTTCTTAAATGTCTTCGGCATCCAATATCTATTTACATGTATAAAAAATCTACTTCAAAAGACAAAATAGGAGCAGGAAGAAAGCCTTTATTCCGTTAGTGTTAGATAATATTATTCACTGGCAAAAATTGTGATGTCTGCATATTTTCTCAAGTAAGTGAAGAGTAACCATGGCAACATAGGTTAAATTGACTATTGCTCTATAGTAAAGTGTCAAGTCTTTACAAATTCCTTTACTGTAACAATGATATTGAAGTAAGAAAGCTATGATTCATTTCTCAGTTAAAATAAATACAGTAAGTTAGGTAATTTGAATGGACTATTCAAAAATTTTGTAACAGATTTTAAGAGTTGCAGATGAATCTAACTCTTAGCAAAACAAGATTACAATTTCTATGTGTCACTTTGTTTATACCACTTAAATAGTTTGAGATCCTGCAAAATGTGATATTCAAGAATGGATTCATATTGTAAAAGTTTATTATAACTAAAAGTGAAATCTGGCCAATTTCTCAAGTGATTAAAGTCAAGACATTTTCTTAAATCCCAACATTAATATTATTAAAAGTTTTGGGTTGAATGATGCACAGTTTGTGGGAAAAATAACAAATAACCAATATAAAATAATTTTAAAGAACTACTTCTAGGAGGTGAGCAACTGGTCTCCCAACTGGAAAGCCCTGGTTTCTAGGCCCTAGACATTCAGGCACACCAGGCTCCCCTCCCCCACCCATTGCAGCTCCAGCCACAGGTCAGGAGAGGCCCCAGAGTCACAGGCCTACACTGATTGAAGGAATAATCAACACCTGTACCTATAAGTATCCCAAACACAGATGGGTAGACAGCACTGTAAGAGTACATTCAACAACAAAGAGAGCAATATAGCACCCCCAGAACCTATGGTTCTACAACAGTAAGATCTGAACATTCCAATGCAGATGAAGCAGGAAAAATGACCTTAAAATAACTTTAAGAAGATGCTAGAGACTCTTTAAGAGGAAATGTAAAATCCCCTTAAAGAAATGAAGGAAAAGACAAAAAATGGAAGAGATCATTAAATCCTTTAAAGAAAGTCAAGAAAGCCAAGAGAAAAAAAATAAGACAAGTGAATGAAACACTTCAAGACTTGAAAATTGAAATAGAGACAATAAAAAACCACAAGCCCAGAGAATACTGGAAAGAGAAAATTTGAGTAAATGAACAGGGACTACAGATGTAAGCATGACCAACAGAATACAAGAGTTGGGAGAGAGAATCTCAAGCACTGAAGATACAATAGAAGAAATAGATTCATTGGTCAAAGAAAACATTAAATCCAGCAAAGCCTAACATGAAATATCCATGACATCTGGGACACCAAGAAAAGACCACCTCAAAGGCACAGAAAATACATTCAAGAAAATCATAAAATAAAACTTTCCCAACCTAAAGGAGGACATGCCTATGAAGATACAAGAATCTTACAGAACACCAAATAGACAGGACCAAGAAAATAGTCCTCTGTCCACATAATAATCTAAACACTAAACATATAGAATAAAGAAAGAATATTAATAGCTGTAAAGGAAAAAGGCCAAGTAGCATATAAAGGCAGACATATCAGAATAATATCTGACTTCTCAATGGATACTCTGAGAGCCAGAAGGACCTGGACAGATGTTTTGCAGACAATAAGAGGCCACAGATGCCAGCCCAAATTACTATACCTAATAAACCTTCAATGACCATAGACAGAGAAAATAAGATATTCCACGACAAAACCAGATTTAAACAATATCTATCCACAAATCCAGCCCTACATAAAGTTCTAGAAGGAAAACTTCAACCCAAGGGAAGTTAGCTGCAGGAACAAAAATACAGGCAATAGATAATCTCACACCAGTAAAACCAAAGAAGTAAAACACACACACTTTGCAACCACCACCACCCAAACCAAAAAGTAACAGGTTATGAATATCACTTAATATCAATGGACTTAATTCACCTATAAAAAGGCACAGCTTAAGAGAATGGATAAAAAAATAGGATTAGTCCTTCTGCTGTAACAAGAAACATACTTCAACTTTGAAGAAAGACAGTACCCTAGGGTAAAGGGTGGGAAAAGATTTTCCAACCAAATGAACCCAAGAAAAAAGCTAGTATAGCTATCTTAATATCTAACAAAATAGACTTCAAACTAAAATTAATCAAAATAGACAGAGAAAGACATTTCATATTCATCACAGAATAAAATCAATCAAGATGAAGTCTCAATTCTGAACATTTATGCCCAAATATAAGGGTGCCAAAATTTATTTAAAAATTACTAAAGCTGAAATCACACATAACACATCAATCCACACACGCTAATAGTAGAAGACATCATCACCTCACTCTCCCCAATAAATAGGTCTGCCAGACAGAAACCTAACAGAGACATAAAGGAACTAACAGATGTTAATGACTCAAATGGTTTTAACAAACATCTATAGAACATTTCAACCAAATACAAAAAAATATACTTTCTTTTCAGCACCTCATAAAACCATCCCCTTGCTCAGCCTTGATGCAGGGGATTGGGACTTGATCCTGATTCAACTTGATATGCCAGTCTTCATTGACTGGGAGGTCTTATCATTTCCGAGAAATGGATAGGGGTGAGGGGAGGTGGGGGGAAGTTGGAGGAGGGGAGGGAGGTGGAACTATGGTTGGGATCTAAGGTGAATAAAAAATAAAAAAAAACAGAACCACTTATAAAAACTGGATAACGCTCAACTGAATTACCACTGGATCAAGGAAAAAATATAGAAAGAAATAAAATACTTCCTAGAATTAAATAAAAACAAATATAGATCATACCTAAACTTATGGAACACTATGAAAGCAGTGCTCAGAAGAAAGTTCATAGGAGTAAATTTCTATATAAAGAAGTGAGAGAAATCTCACACTAACAACTTAACAAGCACAACCACCTGAATGCTCTAGAAGAAAATGAAGCAGACTCACCAAGGAATAGAGGGCAGGATATAATCAAACTCAGAGCTGAAATCGATAAAATCCAAACAAAGAAAATAATAGAAAGAATCAATGAAACAAAGAGTTGGTTCTTTGAGAAATTCAACAAGATAGACAAACCCTTACTCAATCTAACCAAAAGCCAGAGAAAGAATATCCACATTAACAAAATCAGAAAACAGACACTGAGAAAATTCAGAGAATCATTAGATCATACTGTACTCCACAAAATTGGAAAATTTAAAGAAATTAAAAAACTTTCTGGATAAGTACCACATGCCAAAATTAAATTGAGATCAGATAGACAATTTAAATGGACCTATAACCCCTAAGGATATAGAAAAAGTCATTACCACAAGGATACTTGCTCAACTATGTGCATAGCAGCATTATTCATAATAGCCAGAACCTGGAAGTGACCTAGATGCCCCTCAACCAAAGAATGGATAAAGAAAATGTGGTACATCTCTACAATAGAGTATTTAAAAACTAGATTCATCTTTAAAAAAAACGACATCATGAAATTTGCAGGCAAATGAATGGAATTAGGAAAATCCTGTCTGAGTGAGGTAATCCAAACCCAGAAAGACAAACACAATATGTAATCACACGTAAGTGGATATTAGATATAAATCAAAGAATATCCAGGGTACAATCCACAGCCCCAAAGATACTAGACAACAAAGAGAACCTAAGAGTGTCATGTATGGATCATCCTAGGAAGGGGAAATAGATAAGGTCTCCTAAATAAACTGGGAGTGCTAGAGAAAGAGGGGGGGTGATGGGAGATGAGAACTTGAGGGAGTAAGATGATCAGGAGAGCAATGAGATATCTTGATAGAGGGAGGCATTATGGGTTAGGGAGAAGTGTGGCGCTAGGGAAATTCCCAGGAATCCACAAGTATGACCCCAGATAAGACTCCTAACAATAGTGGAGACAGCACCTGAGCCAGCCTTCTACTGTAATCAGATTGGTGACTAGCCTAATTGTCATCATGGAACCTTCATCCAGAAACTGATGGAAGTAGATCCACAGCCAAGCACTGGGATGAGCTCCTGAAGTTCAGTTGAAGAGAGGAAGGAGGGATTATGTGAGAAACTAGAGTCAGGATCATGATGGACAACCCAAAGAGGCAGCTGACACTAGCTGACCACAGTGGGAGCTCATGGACACTGGGCTGACAGCTAGGGAGCCTGCATGGGACCAAACTAGTCCCTCTGAATGTGGGTGACAGTTGTGTGGCTTGGTCTGTTTGTGGTGCCCTTGATAGTGGTACTAGGATTTATCCCAAGTGCATGAACTGGCTTTTTGGAGCCCATTTCTTTGGCTCAGCCTTGATGCAGGGGGGCAGGACTTGGCTCTACATCAACTTGGTATGCCAGGCTTAGTTGACTTCCCATGGGAGGCCTTACCTTCTCTGAGGAATGGATGACGGGTGAGTGGAGGTGAGGGGAAGTTGAAGGAAGGGAAGGTGGTATGTAAAATGATTCTCTGATTTCTTTCTCAGCTTATTATTTTAATATAGGAGGGCTACTGACTTTTATGCGTTGATTGTGTATCCTGCCATATTACTGAAGGTATTTGTCAGCTCTAGGAGTTCCCTGGTAGATTTTGCGGTCACTTATGTATACTATCATCTGCAAAGAGCAAAAATCTGACTTTTTCCTTTCCAATTTGAATTCCCTTGATCTCCTTTTGTTGTCTTATTGCTCTAGCCAGAATTTCAAGAACTATGTTGAATAGATATGGAGAGAGTGGACAGCCTTGTCTTGTTCCTGGCTTTAGTGGAATCACTTGGAGTTTAAAAAAAAAATAGAACCACTTCTAAAACTCATTGTGGTTTTAAAACAGAGTGATTTACATTTGAACTGGTCATTTTAAAATTTTAACTGATACTTGTGTTATAGCAACTTGTTTTACACTACAATTTTGTCCTGACAATGTGTGTGAACATATTAGCTTGCTTCCCGGGCTAAGTTAGGGTTTAACACGTTTGATTGCTTCCTCAGTATGACATGTTATGAACAATGGAAATAAGAGTCAAGTTGCTAACTGTCCTTAAACTACTCTCACTTTCAACTCCACTTTTACCATGAAGACTTAAGATTAAAACCATCTTTTAATGGGTTGGGTTACCTCAAAGTCCTCCTGTTTTACTTCTGGTCAGTCCCTCATTGTTTTTATTTCTAGGAAAGAATTATTTCCCCATAATATTGAATCTAATTCCCCTAATGTATTTTATGATGCAGAAACTCTCTTCAGTATCTTTCTTCCAAGCATTGTTTAGTCCAATTTTATATTTTAATTTAAGCTCCAGATCATGCTTTAAAAACTACTGCATGGATATGTAGAGGTAAATGTTTCAGAATTTTTAAACTCAAAGTGTTTTCCAGTGGGAATCTTCAAGGACTTTTAAAACTCCTATCTAAATTTTCACTTTTCCCAATTCCCGCATTGTATTTGATAAAACTACCTACTAATTTTTAAAATCAGTTTTCAATGGCTGTTGTACCATTATTGCCAGTACAGTTTGAATCATTCCTCTCCTATATTGATATAATAGTGGTATATGCCCTCTGTTTGTGTTCACATTATTTTAATCCAAGCCCTCATTCTTCCTTTGCTAATATTGCAGCAAAAGCCTCATAACTCATTTCATTCCATTCTCATTATCTCCAGCTCATTCTTCATACTACCACTAAGGTGACCTTAATAAAAATTATATTTATTTACTTTTGTGTGTCTGTTTGTGCATGTTTCCATGACAACACACATAGAGGTCAGAGTAAAATTCATGGTAGTCAATTCTATCCTTCCATCAAGTGGAACCCTAAGGGCATTGTCAAACTTGGGTCATCAGACTTGGCAGAAAGCACCCTTAACTGCTGAGAAACCTTGCTAGTCCCAAGGTGATCTCTCTCTGTATTTCTCTGTCTCTTGTGTATGTCTGTGTATTTCTGTTTATCTATCTGTCCTCTACTTTTTCTGTTTCCACTTTTAGTTATTTGAATAATATATAGGTCATTCTTTGAAAATTACATGCGTGTATACAATACATCTTTATTATATCTGCTCTGACTCCCGTATACAACACACTATGCTCCCCAATTCATGGCCTTTCTTCTATAACTCACTGAGTAAAATTAGTGCTTCCTGTTCGAGCATAGCTGTGATGTCATCCACCGAGACATGGGCCAGTTATCATTGGCTACATCTAAAGTGATCTCTGAGTTTAGGATTCTATCAAGCACCAACTTCAACACTTTTTCTTAATCCACAGAATAAAATTGTATATTCTCATCTTTGTAATACTTGTCTCAATTAACTACAGTCTTCATTTCTATCAAAATTTAATGACCTTGTGACCTTTTAAATTTCAGTTCCTCTCTGAAGACCTTTAAATCGTTTTAGCTGTCAAAACTAAATTAATTACCATAATTAATGGTAAATTCTACCCATTACCCTAACTCCTATATGGAATGCTTATTTGAATTTGTATATTTATGTTTTCCATCATGTTGTCACTTCCCCCATCCCGGATGGTGTTATTCAGTACCATGAAGAGCAAAGTCCAGATCCATGTATTCTTGGAATTACAGGTCAGGTACAACACCTTCAACTTGATGAAGGACAGAGTTCTAATAGCCTGATTTAATGAATATTTTGTAGCCTCAAAACCAAATTCCAGTGCCAAAATTTTTCAAAAATCAGAAATCAATACAAAAATTATAATAATTATATTAATGATGTGTTAAACTGAGGCAAAGGTTTCAGAGAGAGAAGTTTAACAAGATGGCGATGATGACAGTGGGGGAAGTTACATCGCTTATATGTATGATTTTTTGTCAAATTATTAGGGATATTGTAAGAACTAAATATAAAGAAATAAAAGCACCTGTCAAGCAAGGAAAATTATATTTATTGACGTCATGAAGATAAATAGTAACAATTTTTTAAAAATTAAAATCTTTGACAATTTCTAGAATAACTATTTTCTTAATTTCCTACCTTTGCCTATGCTGACATTGCCATTTTTCACTTAAAATCTTGCCTATCACACCATCACTCTGATTTCTTACAAATGCAAAAATAGCTGCCTTTATATTTCATGTCTTCTTTCCAATATCCAGACTAATACAGCATAGTGACATGAATAATAGCCAATCTGGTATAACATGCACTGCACCTCATAGAATGATTCATTGATACAGTTTTGGGTAGTGCAATGCCTCTTGATTTGAAGTTTGGAGGTCTATGGTTTCCTTCAATATTGACTTTAAGCATGCTTTGTCAGTATTCTAATGCACAGTGCCTTTGGGATGAAGAATGATCTTATTCTGAAGAACAAGAACTCTATAATTCAGCATAGAGCTATGGTTTTCATTCTAATTTAATCCGTTCTTTGTGTTCCTGCCCTTATTTACATCAGGAATAATGGACATCCCACAATTTACACAGAATTTGTTTTACAAAGTATTCCATTACATTTCCTTCCTTCCTTCCTTTTTTTTTCCTTTTTCAAAAAGAGCTACTGTTTTAAGTAAATTAAAAGACTATCATCAATGGTGTTGCTGAGGGCAAACCTAATCATAGCTTTTCTACTTATAATTTTAAACTCCCTTCCCCAGAATTTTCTGGGAGAGTCTTTCTTAGGAGTTGAGAAACATTCTCTTTGTTCTGCAAAACTAATAATTTTTATATCCTTATACATTAAGTCACAAATCTATGGAAGAATCAGTATTATTTTTAACTGTTCTAATAGCTAATTTTCTCACAATAGAGCAAGCTGACCAAGCATTGACCTAAACCAACATGTTAAGACAGATGGCATGCAGACCTGCCACTGTATTTCAAAATGTTGGAATTTAAAAGTTATATGAGATGCCAGTGAGATCTGAACCTGGTTAAAGATGGTACCCAGAGCACAACTTTAGGAGAATTATCTTTATCTTAGTTTCAAATAGGTGTTGAATTTATGCTCTGGGATAATGGATCAAGCACTTGTAAGTGCTACTGTTGACATTTCAACTGATTTACACATATTTCTCCAGTTTCGCTAGGTGTCTAAGGCTGTCAACGTGACTAAATTATTTGATGGAAGTAGAAGGCAAAAACAGAGTTTTAAGGTAGAGATCAAAATTGTGAAGTTAAAACAAAAATGTCTGTACTGGGGTCTGTGGTTATAATTTCTGTGGGCATTCTGAAAGACAACAAGAGTCAGAAAGAGCCCCAGTACATAAGGCCTAGGAAGAAAACTGGCAAAGGAGCACAGACCTCAAATACCATTGTTTCCTCTCACAGCCTCTGTTTAAGTTTGCAAGGACTACCACATGCCTGGATTTTGTTGTTGCTTGTTTTTGTTTTTAAATGCAGGCAAATTGGTGAATTAATCAAAAGTGACTTTCTCTGTGTACTCTCTTTTTAGACACTGTGAGAGAAAAAGATACAAAAATGAGAAATCTTCCTAATTCTTTCCAGTCTGTTGGGGAAGTGATAATAGCTGTGCATATCAGTCCTACACTATGTGTGCTGTATGCCAAGCTTGTGAATTAAAAGTATGAGAATTTGTAGTTAGTTACCTCTGTACCAGTCTCCAACTTCCTTTCCTAATCTCACAAGGTGGAGCATATTCTTAATTTTATGCCTTATATAACCTCCAAGAACGTCCACTCTTCTTCCTAACTCTTTTATTTTTCTAATTGGAGACTCGTGATTATTGTATGTCTGGTCACACCTCCCCCCCATATGACCTGTAATCAAAGAAACATGAAAGTTAATTTTATTATTATGATTACAAAACCTCTAGCACATACCCTAGGCCCAGATTCCTTTACTTGTACTCAATTTAATGTGTTTTGTAGTAGTTACGTTATACTATCTTGATATTATTCATAAAATATTTATTCAGATTCATATTCATAAAATAATTATTCGTAAAATGAACAAGTTCTCAAGTTTTAATAGATGCATACAGCCATAACATAAACACCATGGAGTAGGAGGGTTTTTCTGTATTTCTGTGTTTTGATTGGTTAAATAAAGAGGATGCCTGGCCTGTAAGATAGGACACAGCCCTTAAGTGGGCGGAGTAGACAGAATGGAAGGCGGTGAGAGAAAAAGGAAGTGAGAGAGCCGCCATGAAGCTGCCAGGGTCAGACATGCTTTATCTTCTCGGTAAGTCCACCACCTCATGGTGACTTACAGACTATTAAAATGGGTTGAAATAAGATGTGAGAGTTAGCCAAGAAGAGGATAGTGATAATGGGCCAGGCAGAATTTAAATTAATATAATTGTCGTGTTGTTACTTCGGGTACAAGCAACCAGTGACTGAGCAGGCTGGCAGCTGGGGGCTGGAAGCCGGCTGCCGGGAACACAGCCCACACCTTATACAACAACACCACATACAAGAAATAGGATATTTTCATCACCTTCAGTAGTTTACTCCAGTCCCTATCCCATCTGTCCCCACCCTGAGCATAGGCCAGAAAACTGCTACTGGTTTCGTCATTATACCTTAACCTAATTTTTCTTAAATTTAATATACATGGAATAAAATTATGTACACTTATGTCTATATTTTTTCACTCAGTGATTTTGAGAATCCTTCATATTATCATGTAAACACAATAATTTTTATGTATCTCTCAATAAAATTTTCAATTGATTATAATATTTTTCCATATATTATTTAATCATTTTACCATCATAAATGAATAAATACGTGATAAGTAAAGTGTGAATTTGTAATGTGTTACTGTGCAATAAACCTCAAGAGAGACCGCAAGCCATTGATCATTGTGCAATGAACTTGAATAAATTATCGAAATATATTACTTAAAAATTATAATTATGGAGTAAATTTTCTTTCTCTTACCTTTAGACTTTCTCTTTGTCAACTCTACTAGAAAGTCATTGCTTTTATCTTATAATATAGATGACTAAGAAGAAGATACTGTAGAAGTCAGGAGATATGTCATAGTTGTCATTTCTTTGTCATTAATTTGGGGTTCTGTTATTTATATTAATATCAACACAGAGTGTCTTTTAATGAGCATTTGAAGTCACCATTCAAATATGTAAAAGTTTATTTCAAACTATAGCTTAAAATAAAAATAGTTGCCAGGTGGTGGTGGTACACACCTTTAATCCCAGTACTCGGGAGGCAGAAGCAGGCAGATTTCTGTGTGTTCAAGGCCAGCCTGGTCTACAAGAGCTAGTTCCAGGACAGGCTCCAAAGCTACAGAGAAACCCTGTCTCAAAAGTCAAAAAAATTTAAAATAAAAAAATAAATTAATTAATAAAATCAACTTCAATTAACTGGGTTCACAGACACTCTAAGTAGTGCAGCCAATGGCAAGTGAGTGACTGAACAAGACTATGTCAGTAAACTCCTCCTCAGGATAGCTCATATAACTTCTACTATTGCATTACAGACGCCAGGTAGAAGTAAAACACATAGCAGTATATTCACTATTACTCAAAGTGAATTTTCTTGACAATTTTTGAACCCAAATATATAAATAGAACCTATCCAATTTTGGAAACAATTGCTAGAGAGTGAAATTGTTGGATGTCATGAGCAGAGAATTGACTCAAATAAAAATGTGTTGTAATTTTATTAGCCTGGTGATACATACAGATTGCTTTGCAGCAAGGAGAAAACTGGAGGCAGAGAGAGCAGTTAAAGGTTATGTTTGTTTTTATTTCCATATTTTCATTGACATTTAAACTGTTATACACTCACAGAAAGTATTTTAAATAATAATGTGCATAAATTCCTCCTCCCTTCCTCAACTTTCAGATTAATTCCTTACAACTAACAAATGTTGAAAATTTATTGTTCATCCTTCTGAATAGCATTGTATATGTATATAATTTTCTCTAATCAAATTATATTTTATGCTTTATTTTATTAAAATATACTGAAAAACACATTTTAGAGAAGTTTATATACGAATACCATAGTCACATCTTTTCTATCCCTATCTTGTCCCTCCTCATAGTCTTCTTGTGTCCTGCCCCAACTCCCTCTCAAATTCATGAACTCCTCTTTATTATTATCTATATATATCTAAATATAGAGACTATATATCTGCTTTATTGGAATAGCAATATGCCCCTGTCTTTCCGAGGGATGAAGGTTGAGCACATTTAGTGAGGTTGGTACACACACACATACACACACACACATCTATATACAAGCAAATATCCCCAAGCCAAAAAGAACATAAAGAGCTACTCCATCTGACTCCAGTTTTCTCTTCTCTGCAGAGCTATTGGTATGGTATGAGCAGGTTATGTTGTGTGTGTGTGTGTGTTGCATTAGCTTGGTGCTACATACTGATTGTTTTGCAGAGAGGAGAAAACTGGAGACAGAGAGAGAGCAGTTATATATATCCAACCTATAACTATATAACTATAATGCATACTAAGTCCATTTAGTGTTGTGTCTAGGGCTGATCACTTGGGATTGGATAACCTATTGGGAGCTTGTTCTCAGAGAAGACTGATTCTCCCTCTTCTGGCAGTCCTTAATGTTCTGTAGAACTTCATTTAGGAGCTGAGCCTTATGAAATTCCCTCCATGCATGTGAGGATGTTAACAGATGGGGTCATTGTGCAGGTCTTGCTTAGGCAGCCACATTGTTAAGATTTTACATGTGCAGCTCTCTGTCATATGTAGAAGACACTATCTTACAGCAAAGGTCCTTTTACAATCCTTTTGTCCCTTTTCTACGATGTTCCCTGAACCTTAAATACAGGGGTTGTGTTGCAGGTGGAGATGAAGCCCCCATAGACCATCATTCTCTGTATTGTGACCAGTTCTGGATTCTTTGGTAGTCTCTGTTTACTACAAAAAGAAACTTGTTTGATGAGAGATAAGAATTACCCTTGTCTGCAGCTCTAAGAATAGATACTTAGAATGTAGTTGGAAATTATGCTGGCTTGACAAAGTAGCTATGGTGGGTACTTCTCTAAGGTCCAGGGTCTCACCAGTCACAGGTAGTTGACTCCATTTCCAATATGAGACATGAACTCCCTCTTACTGAGACGTATTTAAGAAAAATTAGATGGCTCTGGGAACACACTACCAAGATGTTAATACTGCTATTGCGTCCCTGTGTGTCTTTTGCCTTGCTGCTCTTTGTTATAGTTCCTAGACTTTGCAGCTGAGTAAGAATTTTAATTACTTTTCGTCCTTGGCAGCTTACATTTTCAGATGCGCAGAACTGGTCCGCAAGGAGGATTCTGTCAGGTCAGATCCACCTTGAATCTTTTGAGCCTTGTGTCTGAAGTGTGATGTCTTCATCAATATGCTCTTACCTCCAAGTTCTGGGAGTCAACCAAGAATAATGGCAGTAGCCTATATTCTCTTGGATTCACCTAATGAACAACTTGAAGGAAAGATTATCTTGCCTTGCACTGAGGTTTTTGTTAGAAAGTCTATGGCTCATGGTGGAGCATTAGCATCCCAACTGGCCTAACTTCAATTAAATTACTTACATATGTATGCATATGTACTTATGAATATTATATATGCATTTTAAGTAAGCACCAATTGTCTCCCTATAGATTTTTCAGTCATCTGTAGTGCATACAGTTTTCTATCCTTTTTAGGAATACTGTAATATACATGTGTGTATATATATCCCACCTAATTCTTTTAGTTTTAAAAAGCAAAATTTTCTAGGTGAAAGTACATGTCATATTACAATATTACAGAATGAACTTCGGTATAGAACAGTCATTAACTTATGCATAAATTTGTAGATTGGCAGTTTGGACAGGGCTCATGTAGCTTGGTTTGTCTCTGTTGCACCAAATGCTGCTTGAAACTATTTATGCATTTCGAGGTTTTGGTGAATTGGCTGGAGCTGAATTGGGCTCAGATGACCTTTCTCACCATGTGAGGGCTTGGCATGATAGTTTCCATAAAAGGGCTAAATAGGCCTCTTTTTCTTTCTACATGGTCCTTTTCCTTTGTTTTCTCATTGCCAAAGACAATGAGGCTGCAAAACCTCTTAAGACATAGATGTGATGCAGTGCCAATTCAAGTAAGCCACTATTTGATGGAAGGTGGCACAAAGTGGCATTGCAAAGCCATGCACAGAATGAGAGAACATTACCTAAATGATTAGCTTTCAAAACAAATTTTCACCAAAAATGTGTCCCTCTTTTATTTTGGTAGATTGTTCCAACTGTGATAATATTGCAACACTCAGAACAATACATACAAAAATACATATAAGAATGATGGGAGATATGGAAAGGAAGAGCCTAGGGAATATTTTAAATGACTCACAACAGAGCAATAGACAATACTTAAATATTATTTTAGTGTTCACAATTAGTCCCCATTGCCCATACTTAGACTTCTGGATAGGAGAAAGTGCTTTGCCTTAAGTCCTCCTGATACACTTTCCCTTTATTAACAGGCCTAAGATGTTTGCTCACCACTAATAATGTGATTATCTTTTCCCCTATGGTTGTCCATTTAATTTTTGGAGAGGACAGCTACATGGATGTTTCTTAGCAGAGCAAAACTTTTCATGCCTAAAACATCACCTCTGCAGGCAGTCATACTTCAATGTGTAGAATGGTCCAGGCCTCCCTTTGCCATAAGACACTGGACAATTAAAGTTGATTGCCATATTCTTCCTTAGACTTTCTTCATTAGATGAAACATTCCAGGACCTTCATCATTTTTCACTTTTCAGAACCCTTTCATCACATATATCATCTCTATAAAGAACCATAAGTAGGAATGCACTCATTGGACAATTTTACTTTTTCAAACTATACTATGTGAAAATATAGAATGCAACACAGTACACAATGCTGGTGTGATTGGCATATAGCAAGGCGAACCTGTTCTGTTATTGCTTTATCTTAATTGTTTACTTTTGAGTAATGCAAACTAAGAGTGTATTGGCCTTTTGAGAAACTAGTTTTGTAGTTTACCTATTTCTATTTAACCCCCAATCAAATATTAAACATAATAAATTGTCTCAACCTATTTTCTTAGCTTGTTTATTGTGTTTTGAGGCAGTGTGTAGATGACTATGTATTCCTAGTATGCCTGAAATTCCTTATGTATATTAGGCTGGTCTCAAACTTGTAGCATTCCTTCTCCTGCTGCCTCGCAATGCTGGAATTAAAGATATTTGCTACTGCATCCAAACAATACTTTCATGTGCCTCTCCAAACCCCATGCTAGTAGTGCTCAAAAATTCTGAACTTCCAAACCAAGATCTTCATATTACTCTCATTGTGCAATTGTTCATCTGTAAAATTGAGCTTAGTGGACGGTTGTTCATCCTCTTAGAGAGTATTATCATAAATACTGGGCTATTGGATTACTAAATGATAATTGATGCACTGTAATAGAACAGAATAAAACACAAGATGCCCTCCAAAATTGCTGCACTTTGTTTTATATCCTGAGACATCTTTAATTACTTCATAATTTTAGGACGAAGAGTTTCCCGACTCTACCCTAAGAGAGCAATGGGCCAGACAGTAACTGAAATGTTGCTTGCATCCTACTGTTTCTAAATATAGAGAATGCCCAATTTTCAGTGTCCTAAACATAAAAGTAAAACTTGGAATTAGGCATTAAGACTACCATATTAGTATAGCAGTATAAGAATTAATATTTAAGAAATCATACATACTTATAATAGCATGAGAAATAATATGTGAGTTTGATTCTCCTGAGAGTTGTGACTTGAAAATGTTTAAAACATAAGACAAAATTCATATGTATTATAAAACTATTGTGAGTGAAATGTAATTGCACCTTAATATTATCTTTAGCAGAAACTATCTTTGTTAAAAGTATTTGCCAGTTTTTCCTATTTTGGAGAGCAGCTACTGTACCAAGTGCTGTATTGCTTTATTATTTTTATCATGCCAACAGTGTCAGTATTACTAATCACATTGACACAGGGGAAAACAGAAGCTTGAAAGGTTAAATAACTTCCTTTATGTCAGAGAGCAAAAATCAACAGAGCAATAGATACTGTCGGCAAGTTGTTAAAAAAAAATACAAAAAAAAGTGCTCGATCTAATGCCTACCTCCATCATCATTTTTATCATCACCCAAATGTGACATCATTTCACTACTTTTATAGTTAACAGCAGAGCTCTTATGAAGCATTTTTCCCTTAAAATGCTAGAAAAATATAACACAAAGTTATTTGCTTGAGCAGAAAAAAAATGTAAGTAGCAAAACTCAGACGAATCCCTGACAAAATTATCCACATGTGTACCCTTTCAGGAAATGTCCTTCAATATTAATCTATTATGATAAAGATGGCTTCTAGGAAAAATATGTTTTTTTCTGTTTGCTTTTATTTCTGAGTATATAATATAATAACATCATTTCCCCTTTCTTTTTGTCCCGCTAAACCAATGGTTCTCAACCTGTGGGTCACATCTCCTTCCATAAAGCTCTGTCCCTAAAAATACTTACATTATGATTCACAACAGTAGCAATATTATAGTTATAAAGTAGCTACAAAAATAATTTCATGTTTGGAGGTCATGACTACATGGGGAACTGTATTAAAGTGTTGCAGCATTAGAAAAGTTGAGAACCACTGCTCTAAACACTTCTGTTTTAGGTTTCTGTTGCTGTGAAGAGACACCTGACCATGGCAACTCTTATAAAAGAAAACATTTAATCGGGGCTGGCTTACAGTTTCAGAAGTTTAGTCCATTATTGTCGTGGCAGGAAGTATGGCGGCATGCAGTCAGTCATGGTGCTGGAGAAGGAGCTGGGACTTCTACATCTGGATCAGTAAAAGCTGCAGGAAGAGACTGTGAACTGCTAACTCTGGCTTGAAGTCTTGAGACCTCAAAGCCTCCATTCCGTGGCACACCTCCTCTAACAAAGCTGCACCTAGTACAACAAGGTCACTCCTCCCAATAGTGTTAGTCCCATTAAGCCTTTGGGGGCCATTTTCATTCAATCATTCAAATATTTTATTCAAACCACTCCTCCCATATTCCCTTTCTTCCTTTCTTTTGAATTCATAGTCTCTTTTTTATTAATTGTTGGTATGTGCACACACATATTTCTAAACATAACTTGTTCAATCTGTATAATGTCACTCGTATGCAAGTTTCAGGGCTGCCCATTTGATATTGGATAATCAATTTGTATGCTAGTCCCCCCAAAATATTATTTTTCTACCTCCCAGCATTCCTTATTTGCTAGTAGTTCATTGAGTTGATTGCTTGGTTCTAGTACCGGAGATGGTTAACTTCTATTGAGTCCAATTAGAGAGTTGTTGGTTACCACAAAGGTATGATACCACCACTGCACCCTTAGGGTTATCATGCCCTGATGCTCATTGTTGTGGTTCATACGCGTCATGACTGGGCAGGACTGTTGCTTGCTTCCTTCCTTTGGAATCTTGCATGGTTCCATGTATATTAATCCTTAGGATGAGGCATTTGCATCTATTCCAACTCAGGGTCTTCTCAGCTCTGTTTCTGGAGTATACAGTATCTTTAGCAATAGATACCTCCTTTGTCCTCTGGAGCTTCTAAACAATCTTATGAAATAATCAGTTAATCAACTTAGTACCTGAAACAAAAGTATGTCCCCTGATAGGTAAAATTTTCCCTAAAGCCCACCTGCAGATTAGGTTTTATTCAACACAATGATATTACCTATGTCCCTCAATTTTGCTAATTTTAGATTCAGAACAAGTGTCTTGCTTAGAGACATTTCTAAGGCTCCTGATTATGCTTATTAATGTATTCATTGTCTCTACTATTAAATTCTTGTCATGAGCAAATTTTATAGAAATGTCCTCATCCAAGTTATTAAAAACTTATAGAACAGGGCCAGCCCACATGCTGCAGTGTGGCACTCATCAGTTTGCTCTATAATTGCAGCAAAGAATACTCCGAACCTTTCTAATTGTAGTGAGTAGAAAAAAAAATGAATATAGCATGCTCTACTGGGCTGTCCACCTGTACTTCTCTCCAAGAGAGTATTTTGAGAAATACTCAGGTATGCATTCTCAATTTATCATTTCAAACTCTATAATGTTAAGGTGATTCCTCAGACCCATGTTCATCTCAATTCCACAAAAAAGACATTGCTAATGGAGACACGTATTTTGATGTCCATACAATTCTTTAATGTAAAATGCCAAATTATTTATGTGACAAAGTGAAACAGCCTATGTACACTATTCTTAGCTCAGTCTGTCAGAACATTTGCACAATATCACAGTGTACTAATTTCAGCTGTTTGCAATAGCAGAACCAGAAGGGGCAAGGCCAGAAAACAGTGGAAGTAGCTGAAGATGCCACAATACTGCTTTTCATTAATGAAAAAGCTTCAAGAATGGCCTCCAAAAAACAACACTTGTCACAGCATAAAAAGGGTGCTGTCTAAGGAGTATTGATTGATCTCCACTACCCAGGAAATTAGAAAGCGAGCCATAGTACAAAAATTCATCTTTGTCAATAAAAGAAATCTGTGTTTCTATTAGAAACTATCTTTTTTCCTGACTCCTAGGATGTGGCCATTACAAATGATATAATTCTCTAGTAATTTTTATGTTTTATCTCAGGAAGTTATTCAATTGCAATAATGACATGTGCTTACAAAAGTCATTTCAAACCACTTTTAATCACAGTCACTTACAAAAGCAAAGTATCATGGGAGTAAAATATTCTCCAGTGTACTGAGGACTTTCTTTTTGAAACTTAATGTCAGTGAAGATTCAAAGTTACGTTCAGTTATGCTGCCTGGATAGCTATCTTTTCATTAGAATAGAAGTGTCTTGACAGCAACTATGTCCATAGCAACGACATAAGTCCTCCAACAAAGCACATGCTTAATATTCATAATATCGATAAATTAACAGACAAGATTTAGCCACAAAAATTCCTATATGTAAGGATTCATATACTGTTGGGAATAGCCGATTTTTTATTTTGAATTTATATTGAGGACCTAGTATACATTAGGTTTTGAACAAGTGGTAATGATACAGAAAATAGACTATGCCTTCTTATAATTCATAGTTCACTAAGTGGCCAAATGTAAAAGATAGATTCTCTATTCATGATAATTAGTTACTTTAAAATCTAGTTGGGAACAAGGCATTAACACATAAAAATTTAAATGAGACCTTATTTTATTATATCTTATTTATTCATTTGTCTATTAATTTGAGACAGGCTCTCATGATGTAACTGTGGATGGTCTCTGTAACCAAGGCTGCTCTCTCTCATTACTTTCCTGCCTTCGCCTCCCAAGCACTAGGGTTACAGATGTATTTCTCTATCACAGCATAAATTAACCTATATGATATAAAGTGTGCCTTTCTTTCTTGTAGGTATAGTTCACATGAGCTATAGAGTCTACTTAAAATTTCATCAGGTTGCTTTTTTCAATTCAGTTTTGTGAAAGTTTTGCAGCTGTCCTTAAATGCAACATTTAAGCATGGAATTCCTTTCTCCCTCAGCTATTTTATTATCACTTTTCAAGATTTTCTTTCCTGTACATTATAAATCGAAAAGCAAACAGGAAACAAAAGAAAGAGTGATCCATGTTATGTACTTCAAAGCATCCCCAAACTTTTTGACCAACAGCACCAAAAACAATGGTATGTACTTCCGAGTGTGTCGACTGTGCCGTCTCAGCACTTTTAATTTAGATGGAGTTACATTTGCATAACAGTTTAGCTGTGAATTTGGCAGGAAATTCCTGAAGAGTTATTTTGGTTCTGCCAAGAGTAGGTTTGATATCTAATAAGCAGATCTCCTGTGCAGGACTGTCTTTTTTATCCTTAAGAAGGAAAAAAGACGCTCTGAGTACTCATAGGTTGACAAAAACTCCTTTTTCTCTCTTCTTTATCATCAGCAGCACCATTTTGCTAGGAGTGGGATATGTCTTTATTTATCATTCCAAGTTCTCTTTACCACAAAATGCTTATCAAACTATTTAAAGAATTTTTATTGGAAAAGATTTCTTGATACACGGTTGTCATTTGTTGAAGAAAACATTAAGCCTTCCCAACATTAGTTAAGCAGAACTTAAACCTTTGTTGGAATTGTTGGAGAACTTACCTAGGCAACCAACAGTGAAGAGCTGCCTTTTACCAATGACAATATAACATAAAATTGCCATGATCACATAACACCCCAAATGAGCTTATATAAGACATTAACTTTTAATATTTTAGTATCTGTTAGCTTATAGCTGATGCTTCTGTGATGGTAATACCAAAAAATGAATCATTATAGTCAGGCATGATATGTTTGCTAAATGGATTCATTTTGGCTTATAGCTACCTCTTATAGTACAGAATATAGCATCATGGATATTTCACTTGTACAGCACAGAAAATCATTAAAGCTAAAATGAAGCTGTATTTGGATGGGGAAAATAAAATATGGTTAGCATGTGTTTGGGGCCACAAACTCAAGAATTATCCATAAATTAATGGCTACTTTTAAACTTTGGAAAAAGGGTGCATCTCCAGCATTTTCAAATATTCCACTTGATATCTGAGATGATATCTAGAAACCAAGACTGAGGAATGCATATTGTCAAATCCAATTTAAAGAAACACCTGGGAGTTGGGGATGAAGCAGAGCAGGGGTACCATGCCATGAGAGAACTATGATTTGAACTGTGCTTATGGAATTTTTATAGCATATAGATGCCATAATGATCACTACAATTTCACTTTTTTGAGGGTTTTCCGGAAAGGAGAAATATCAATTTTTATCAAGTTTAATTTTTAATACATAATATTTTCTTTTATATTATAGATGATATAGAAAGATTTATCTTACATGACTGAAATAAAGCTACTTGGTTATAATGTGTTCTCCGTTTTAACATATTAATGGATACAATTTCATGATTGTTGGAACTATCATTTTAGAGTTGTGTATTCAAGACATGGCACTCCTTTTTATCTTCTTTGAATAACATGTATCTCATTATAAAACAGGTTATAACAAGGTAAAACAAAACCATCCTATTGAAGTTGGGCAAGGCAAACACATAGAAGGCAAAGAGCCCCAAAAGAAAGCAAAAAGTTTTATTTTCAGTTTTCTTCTAGACCATAAAATCATTTTCTTTCTTTTCTAAGTTGGTATAACATGATTTGTTACTGAAATGTTTGTCAGAACTCACCAATGAAATCATC
Source organism: Dicrostonyx torquatus (assembly GCA_028555095.1). NCBI lineage: Eukaryota > Metazoa > Chordata > Mammalia > Rodentia > Cricetidae > Dicrostonyx > Dicrostonyx torquatus. The sequence goes on along the minus strand of JAQHUG010000332.1, from coordinate 979,487 downwards.
TTACCTTCAGGTTTTATTTATATAGATATTTCTACTTCTGATTTCAATTATCTTGACAGATACAAGACAGTTCAGACATTTTTCTTTCATTTAGTGACTATTTTGATAAGTTGTGTTTTCAATTTTTTTCTAATTCGTTGCTGTTATATATGCCATGTAAAATTATAAAATCTGAAGGAAAATGTTCATTCATTCTTGAAAGCAAATATTTGTGATTTTCGTTCATTATATTCTTTGTCTCTCATGCTTTTATGAATTGTACTATCATCTCTAAAGAGAAATATTTTGTCTACTCTATTTTTACAGTGCATGCATTGTTTATGAGCTATATATTCTCTATCACTTTCTTTAATTATGCTGCCCTGGGTTCAATTTTGTTGGTAGATGTTTCTGTCCTGCCTGGTCCTGCAGCCATTCAGTCCCAAAAGAAATACACAGAGGTCTACGTTAATCATAAACTCATTGGCCTATTAGCTCAGGCTTCTTATTAACTCTTTCTTACATCTTATATTAGCCCATTATTCTTATCTATGTTAGCCAGGTGGTTTGGTACCTTTTTCAAGGAGGAATTTTTATCTTGCTTCCTCTGTGTCTGGGTGACAACTGCAAACTGACTTTTTCCTCTTCCCAGAAATTTCCTGTTCTAGTCGCCCCACCTATACTTCCTGCCTGGCTACTGGCCAATCAGCGTTTTATTAAAAGGAATTACAAGTGACAGGATAAAAGACCCATAGCACAATTTGTTATAGAGAATAAATAGTTGCACCCTTTATTGTGTTTATTTTTATACATGATGTCCTCTTTCCCTTTCCTTCCTCAAAACCCTCCCATGTATACCCTTTGTTTTCATTTAAATTCATGACTTCTTTTTCTTTTACTGTGGTTACATGTGTGTATGTATGTAAGTGTATTCATAAACATATAAATACAGCCTGCTCAGTCCATATAATATTACCTACATGTGTATGTTAAGGGCTGATTCTTAATTTGGTATTGGACAATCAATTTTTGTGCTCTTCCCTCGATAAGATTCTTTCTTCCAGTCTCGACATTGCTTAGCTGCCTGTAGTTCTTTGTCTAGGGTTATAGCCTCATGAGCTCTTCCTTGTTAGCATTTCTGTTGGTGTCCTTGTTCAGGTCATGTTTAAGCAGTCATATTGGTGAGACTTTATGGGTGTAACTTTTGAGATTCCTAGAATACACAATCTTACAGCAAATTTCCTGATCCTCTAGCTCTTATAAGGTTTCACCCTTTTCTTCCACAGTGATCCCCGAACCTTAAAAGGAGAACCTGTATTGCAGATGTATCAGTTGGGAAGTGAGGTCCACAATTCCACATCTTGATTGGTTGTGGTTTACTGTAATGGTCTTCATCTACTGAAAAGAGAAGTCTGTTTGATAATGGGTAAGAATGCCACTTATCTTTGGATATAAGGATAAATATAATTTACTTCATGATTACGTTGGTTTATTAAAGTGGTGACTCTAGGTTCTCTTCCAAGGTTTATGTATGGTATCACTAGACTTGGGTTCTATACCCATAGATCAGTGCCTTTTTCAACCACCATGAAAGAAGCTTCTTCTGGCAGGAAATGAACCCAACACAGAGACCCAGTGTGTAATTAATGAGATATTGGAGCACTCAGTCCTAAATGGGAAGTCTTCATCAAATCCTCTTCATATCCAGGGATCTATGCAGAAAAGGAAGTAGAACAAGTGTAAGAGCCAGAGGGGATGATTAACTCCAAGTTAACAGTATGCTGCAGACAACAGCACTGATGCATATATAAACCTATAGAGATTGTGGCAGCACATGAAGGGCCTGCACAGGTTCTAGTCAGGTAGAGTCCAATGCCAGTGACCCTTCAAAATTCTAAGGGAACAAATCTATTGACTCAGAATTCCAAAACAGACTTAAATTATAAAATGTATATAATATTTGCATAAAATCTTTGAGAATTTCATTCATGCGTACACTGTACTTTGATATTAACCCCCACTCTTCTCCCTAAATCGTCTAAGATCTAGATCCAACTCTCCATGCCCTCCAGTCCTTATCTCTTTTAAAAAATAATATATTAAGCCAAATTTATGCTCTCTATATACTCTTGCATAGAAGCTATCTCCCCCTAAGCTGTAAGTCAGAGGTGTCTCAGAGATGGTTAAAATAATATAGGCTATTGTTATTGTTTGTCCACCAAACTTTATAGTATAGCCCTATTACTAAAGATGATACAAACACTAACTACATTACATGGAGAAATAAGGTTGATAGTGATTTTTTTTTCCTTCTGGGTAGCTTTCATAGTCCCAGAAAGTGCTTTGAAGGCTTCTTACACAGTTGTGAACCCTGTGAGCAACAAAAATGACCACCATGGCAAGATGTATCAGTAGGTACAAAAGTGGCACAAATGTTATGGAGATAACCTACCACTTTACGGTTGGATTTAAGGCCTGTTCCATAGGAGGAAACAGATATTTGCTTCTTTGCGGAACTCATGTCTTCCAGAACTAAAACTACTACTATTTTGCCAAGTAGACATAGTAGAAAACTTTCCTCTAAATTCCTACCTTTATGCCCATAGGAGTGCCACTCTCAGACCATGTCAGAGAGATTTCTTTGGGTGGTTAGTGCAGAAACTCGCAGCTGGTCAACGTGCAGCGAGTAAGAGCCTATGGAATGCTCATCCACAAACGGCACATCTACATGACACTGACCCTGCAAGTTCAAGGACCACTGCAGATGAGACATGGTTAAAAAAAAATAAAAACGGTATTTTCCTGTTTTTTTGTTGTTGTTATTGTTGTTTTTTGCTTTTCAGTGGGTGCATTGTGGGGGTTAGATAATAAACATTGCCATTTTTATACTTAATGCCTTTATTTGTATTATCCCTGTAATTAAATTTGGACCTAGTTACTTCATACAGTTAAATTAGTTGGAATAAATTTGGTATACTTTTCACCTTGCCATTTTCTTAAATTGTATGAGGCACAGCCTAATATATTTATTTCTTCAACTATGATACTGCACTTTGCTGAGCTCTACCCTATGCCTTATAATACAGAGTGTGGTTTTTGTTTTGTTTTTCAATTCTAGCTGGTGGCAACACAATGGTCTCAGTCCTTTGCGAACTTATCAGCCTGGTGCTTTACAGTGAATATATTTTTTAGGTGATAAATTGGAACATTTCAAGGAAATACCTCACATGTTTCCCAACTCTTCGTGAAAATGGTATTGTGCTGCCTGTTGTCCAGTCAGAAAACTGCTGATTCATGGGTGTTATCCAACTTACTAGTGGTTTAAACTAAGGAAGTAATAGAGTACTATAGGAAGTATATACTGAGGAAGTGATAGACTACACCTTTTAAATTTTCTTCAGCTTTAGGGAGATACAATTGACAAGCAAGAAATGTATATGTATTCAGAATTCTACTATTGTGGTGCTTTGATGTTTGTGATGTTTCGTGTGAATATTGTGAAATCTACATTACTAAAGCATAGATGGATGCAGACAGTAGCGAGAAATTTTCCTTTTACTTCTGACATTTTAAAGCTTGCCTTTTATTTATTCTCAGTAAACTTAGTTGTTTGTTTTAAAATTGCTCCAAAACCTCTAGCCTCTGCTGGTCGTCATTGTTCTGTTTATATACATACATACATACATACATACATACATATATATATATATATTATCACGAATTTATTTACAACCAGTATCTGCAACCAGTATTATAGTATCTCACAGTAGTGCTCCCCAGAGTTTCAGGTGGAGTTCTCTGCTAGAGCCAAGGGCTTTAGCCAGGCTGAAGTTTCATCTGCAATTTTGTATTCTTTCAAGTGCAGACTTTTCCAGGTGTATCCTGAATGTTCTGCTTCCTAGATATTCATCAACTGGGATGCAAAGGTGTGCGTTCAGTTCCCAGATTTCTGCTTTCTTTGCCAATTGACCCCACCCATCTTCAAAGCCATCCATACAAACCTATGTGTCAAACACTTCTCAGTTCAAAACTTCTTGTCAAAAGAAGCCTAATGTTTTGACTGTTTAATTTTTAAAAATCTTCATTGCACACAGGGGTGCATTACATGAGGGTATTTCTAATTTTCATAAAAGTATATATTGTATTTTGGGTATATTCCCCCAAACCCCCCTCATCATGCTGCTGGAAATCCAATTTCCCCCTTTCTCCTTCTGTTAGTTGCCTTTGTTCCCATGAATAATTTTGCCTCATATACATACATGATTTTATATATTTGTACAACAGCTAGACACAACATACTGCTGTTACAGAGGACCCAAGTTCGGTTCCCACCTGTTACAAGGAGGATCCCTTTGTTCTTCCCAGCCACCTGGCTAGCTTAGCCCCTGAAATAATCACATAGAAACTGTATTCATTAAAACACTGCTTGGCCATTAGCTCTAACTTCTTATTGGCTAACTCTTACATCTTAATTTAACCCATTTCTATTAATCTGTGTATCACCACATGATTATTATGGCTTACCAGCAAGATTCTAACCAGCATCTGTCTCAGGCCCTCACTTTGTCCTTCTTTTGAGCATTCAGTTCTGTCATCTGTGCCTACTTAAGTTCTGCCCTATCAAGCCAACCAGTTTCTTTATTGATTAACCAATGAAAGCAACACATAAACAAAAGGACCTCCTACACCATTTCCCCTTCTCTGTTTAAAAAGGAAAGAAAGGCTTTAACTTTAACATAGTAAAATTACATATAACAAAACAGGTATCAAATAGGAATTATAATTATAATACTTATATTTGCTTTATCTTTTATCATAACTAAGGAGAACTATAACTATAACTATAAATTCTTTAATTCTCTCAAAGACTCCAGAAGAATATAACATTATCTAAATAAACAGGAAGTGCATTGTGAGCAACTTCCAAAACTCTAGAATTGACAGAGACATCTCACTGACTGGACAGTCACCCAAAGTTTTTTCTGTAGCATTGGGGGCATCCATCTTCAGTCTACAGATCCATAGTATTCAGCAGACTTTTTCATGAAGCTGCAAATTTCAAAGACAGTTCAGTCACTTTCTTCTGTATCCTGCAGAATGTCTCGCAGACTCTTTCATGAGCAGGAATCCCAAAGGACCATCTCACCTTTAGACAAATTCAGCAGTCATCTCTCTGTGGGTACTGCATGTCCAGTGAAGCAGTCCAGGTAAGGGCAGTTTCTTGTCCAAATGACTTTGCCTTTTGCCAAAAGGCAAGGAGCCTCTTCGATGCCCACCCTCCTCTCGAAGTATCTTGGTGTTGCCAGGAGCCGACGTCTCTCTCCATCATGCAAAGTCCTAAGTCATTAAAACATTTTAAATGCCATATTCTGTAGTCCTTGAAAAGTATGATGAATGCCTATCCATCTGAAATATATCTATGCACATCTAGAAAATCTAACTAACATGAATACAAACTTGACTATTACAGATGATTATCTATAAACATATATTTCTTAATTATACATTACATTTTTAAAAGAAATACACAATCACAACAGTGTAGTAAGAGGGGAGTGAGTGGGCTGTGTCCTGCTGCCCAGCTCCCAGAGCAGGCAGGCTTGTGCTCCCGGTGTGGGCTATGTTCTTGGTGCCCAGCTATCTTAACTCAAAATAATTACACACAAACTGTATTCATTTAAAATATGCCTGGCCCGTTAGTTCTAGCCTCTTGTTGGCTAACTCATATATCTTGATTCAGCCCATTTATAATAGTCTGTAAGTCACCACAAGGTGGTGGTGTTACTGGGAAAGATTTAGCATGTTTAACTCTCTTGACTCCATGGTGGCTCTCTCAGACTAGGCCTTCTCTCTCTCAGAATTCCATTCTGTCCTCCCTGCCTATCTAAGATTTTGCCCTATCAAAAGGCCAAGGCAGTTTCTTTATTCAACTGATGAAAGCAATACAAAATGCAAAAGCACCTCCTACACTAATTCTTCTTTTTCTGTTTAAACAAAAACGAAAGGCTTTCATTTTAACATAGTAAAATTACATATAACAGAACAGTTATCAAGCAAGAATTACAGTTACCATATTTAGATCTATTTTCTTTTATCATAACTAAGGAAAACTATAACTATCCATTCTTCAACTCCATCAAAGACTACAGAAGGATAAAATATTACATAAGTAAACAAGAAGTAAGCAACTTACAAAACTCTAGAAATGACAGAGACATCTCGCTGCCTGGACTGTCACCCAAAGTTCCTCTGTATCATTGGGGCATCCATCTTCAGCCTACAGGCCCATAGCATCCAGCAGACATTTCCATGAAGCAGGAAAATTCAAAGACAGTTCAGTCACTTTCTTTTGTGTTCTGCAGAATGTCTTGCAGACTCTTTCATGAATCAGGAACCCTGAAGGATCATCTCACCTTTAGGCAAGTTCAGCAGTCCTCTTTCTGCGGGTTCTTTGTGTCCATTTAAGCAGTCCAGGCAAGAGCAGTTTCTTGCCCAAATGGCTAGCAAACTCCATAAGGAGCTTCTTTGATGTCCATCTTCCTCAGGAAGTAGCTTGGCGTTGCCAGGAGCAGACATGTCTCATTGTCATGAAAATCCCTAAGTTATTAAAACATTAAATGTCATATTCTATGTATTTGATAGATATGAAGAAAGCCTATCTGAAATATATCTATACATACTTAGAAAATCATGACTACAAACTAAACTATTATAGATGATTATCCATTAATAACCTATATTTCCTAATTATACATTACATTTTTAAATGAACTACATAATCACAATACCTTAATCAAGATCAGAAATACATATACATGTAACAAAATTGACCTTAAATTTGTGTCAATAAATTAAGATTTATACCAATGCAAATTGTTCATTTCTATATCATTTCCCACTTTAAATGTAAAAGTACATTTATAAACAATATTTTGGAATATGGATGTAGTTATTTCTCTCCAAACTTCTTCCTGCTGCATGGGGGCGCTGTTAACCAGGTCTTTCATGGTCTATCCTGTGTGCTAGGTTCATCTCAGGCAGCAGTTGAGTGAAGTAATTTTTGGAGGGTTTTCATGGCAATCTTTCAGGAGGTCTTGGTCTATGAAACCATATTTGCCTGAAGAAAATCCACAGGTTCTCATCTTCTGTGAAAACAAAAGAGGAACCATTTTTCCAAAGCAATTTATCCTTAGACTCAAATTTGGAAGTCATAATACATTTATAATATACATGATAGTTTAGCTTAGCAGCTCATACAGTGATATATGTTTTGTACTTAGCTCCTTTACAGTCAAAAAATTCAAAAATAACACAAAAACATATATAATCTCCTGTAATTCAAGATTGAGGTGTTTGATTCTTTCTTCTGGAATTCCCAAATATTTGCTTTCATGTATACACATAACCACACACAGAAACACACTACACACATAAAAACAAATCTTTGAAAAAACAAAAGAAAATGGCCCTCTGTCAACCTGTTAATCATTAACTGAATTTAAATCCTCAGTGAGAACTGGGGCCCTGTGAGACTTTCCACATTCTAGGACATGGTGTTGACAAACCCAATCTTGTGAGGAAATTCTGTAGGTAATCTCAGGTACTATACATTCAAGAATATGGCAGCCATGTCATGCTCAGGAGTTAGTATTACATACACACATACAGACACACCACTTCCTCTGTCTTTTACATTTTTTCTGTCTTTCACAGTGTTCCCTGAGCCTTGGAAAGTGTAATACAATGATTCTTAAAGAACTAACATTCAGTAGTCATTTATTCTCAGTTCTTGGATTAGTTATAAATTTTTCATTACTTAAGCAAACTGACTTAAATGCATCCTGAAAATCCTTTTAAAGCATCCTTGCTTCAATCACTGTAAAGAGAATTATAGTGCTGCAAGGGATTACATATTACCGTGTTTTAATTGACTTGGATCTCTGTTGCTCATTTCTTTGTGTGTAAAGTTATAGCTGCCTGATTTCTTGGTGTTGCATTTGAAATTTTACTCATTAAAACGATATGAGACCTATAATAGGATTTTCCTTCCCACAAAGGACTTTCTGTTTATAGTAAGTACATTTGGGTAGACTATTTCAGTTGCAACTTTAAAATGTTGCATTCGTCTAGACACCTAAGACTGCTTGTGTCTTGTTTACACTTGGTGCCACTTATACTGATGATATAGCCCTTTGGAGCCCATTCTTAGAGTAGGTGGTAATTGATCCAATCTATTCATCCTGTTAAGGCTCTGAGATGTGACCTTTTCCCCTATTACCTCAGGATATTGACAAAAATACAAGCTATTTCTGGAGCTGTTTCTTTCATATAAGTAGAGAAAATGTCAATGATGACTTAGGCAAAAAAAATGACATCCTAATTTTCATGGAATGTGCACTGAATGACAAAATTAAAGGAAGACATGGAAATAAAAAGGAAACCTCAAGATTTTTGTGGGTGCTTGGGATGATAATAAACAATACTGACACAAAACTGCTTAGTGAGTTACCTGATGACACTAGTGGTATTTTCATTAGCCATTCTCAGGAAGAAACAAAATGAGCATTAAAAAAGAATCATTTTCAAGAAGAAATTAACACTTTTGATCTACAGTGCAATCAATTTGGCAAGTGTCAGAAGATTTGAAATTTATTTGCTTGTAAAAAATAAGAGCAATATAAACTTTAAAGTTGATGACTTAAATAAAATATAATGTTTTATATTTTTTAAAATTAGATTTTGTAAAAAAAAATTATGGGTGTGAATATTTTTCCCTGCATATAATTATATGGCTGGTGTCCATGGAGATCAGAAAAGGGCATCAAATCTTCTGGAACAAGAATTATGGATGGCTGTGAGCTACTACAATGTATGTGCTGGGAATTAAACTGTCTAGGAAAATAAAGTCATGAAATTGCCAGGTAAATGGATGGAACTAGAAACAATCATCCTGAATGAGTTTATCCAGACCCAGACAAATATTCCCTATTTTCATATATATGTGAATGTTAGCTGTTAAGCTTTAAATATATTTATTTCAAACTGAATAAGCACAGGGGTTGGATCATGTTTTTTGTGTGTGTGTGTGTGTGTGTGTGTGTGTGTGTATGTTTAGTTTGTTTTTTTGTATTTTGGAGTGTTTTGTTTGTTTTAATTTGGGTTGTTTTTCTGGAAGAGAGAAAGAACATTAAGTTGGGTGGAGAAGACCTGGGAGGAATTTGGGCCTAGGGGAGAGAATATACGATCAAAATATTATTTGGAAATTATAAAGCAAAAAAATGAAAACTAAAAATGAATATAAATAAAAATCCACAGTAATTCAATAGAACATTAACAATAGAAATCAGAAATCTAAGAAAGTAACCTGTTTTAAAGATTTATTTTATTTTTGTTTATGTGTATGCATGTAGGTTTGTGTTAGTGTACATGAACTTGAACACAGGTAGTTGACAGTGGAAGGCAGAAAACGGCATTGGATCTCCTGGAGTTGGCAATACAGATGACGGAGAGGCTTCTTCCATCTGTGCTGGAATGGGCCCTCTGTAAGACCAGCAGCCACTTTCTTTTTTAAAATTTTTTTATTAATTTTATTAATCCATAAATTTTTCTCTTCTCACCTCCCTCTCTCTCCCCTCCCCTTCTACCCTCTCCTAAGCTCCACATTCTCTCAATTTACTCAGAAGATCTTGTCTTTTTTTACTTCCCATGTAGATTACATCCTTGTATGTCTCTCTTAGGGTCCTCTTTTACTTCCCATGTAGATTACATCCTTGTATGTCTCTCTTAGGGTCCTCTTTGTTGTCTAGGTTCTCTGGGATTATAAATTGTAGGCTGATTCTCTGTTTCTTTTCCACAAACCACTTATGAGTGAGTACATATAATATTGTCTTTCTGAGTCTATGTTACCTCACTCAATATGATGTTTTCTAGATCCATCTATTTGCCTGCAAATTTCAAGATGTCATTATTATTTTTCTGCTGTGTAGTACCCCATTGTGCAAATGTACCACATTTTCCTTTTCCATTCTTTGGTCAACGGGCATTTAGGTTGTTTCCAGGTTCTGGCTATGACAAACTATGCTGCTATGAACATAGTTGAGCACATGTCCTTGTGGAAGGATTGAGCATCCTTTGGGTATATACCCAAAAGTGGTATTACTGGGTCTTGAGGAAAGTTGTTTCTTAATTTTCTGAGAAATCATCATACTGATATCCAAAGCGGCTGTACCAGTTTGCACTCCTACA
>JAQHUG010000332.1:925410-953283 GCA_028555095.1 Dicrostonyx torquatus | reverse complement strand
AGGGATAGTGGATTGATATTTTTATTGTCTGTAATTTTATGTCCAATGTCTGTTCCCATTGTATATAGTTATTCTAGAGCTAGATTGATCTTATTTAGACAAAAGGGGGAGATGAATGGGAATGGTCTTGGCCAATTCGGCTTATAGTCATGCCACGCCATTAGCTAATTATTCCGCCCCCCCAATTAGCTGTTAATTAATTAACGGGGCTGGACCACCAGGTCCCAAAAGGTATAAAATGATAGGCCCACGTGGAAAGCTCTCTCTCTCTGCAGATCGCTGGCCTGCCTGCTTCTTCGGAGGAGCTCTGTCTGGTACAGTAACCTGTGTGTATTTTGCCCCTATTAAACTGTGTGTCTCAAATAAACATCTTCTGTGTGTGCACATATGTGTGCATGTATGTGTTTAAATCTAGATCATGCATATGAAAAATATGTGGCATTTATCTCCTCCCATTCCCTGCCACACACACTATTTATATTCCTTCACTCCCCATAAGAAGCTTTTCTTTTTGACTTTGAACTCCAAGAAAACAAATCTTGCACACTCCTGCTGGCACTCAGCTTCTAATACCTCTTAGTAATCAGAGTGTGTCTCATTCTTCCAAGTATTATATTACCTTTCAATATAGGGAGCAGTACAATGTCATTACACAAGTCAGGTTGCAGTGTGATCTTATCACATGATCCTTTACCCCTTCTTGATGGTTGAACTTGTAGTCTAGATTGTTGGTTTGAGCAACATATGACACTTAAATAGATACTTAAAATTATATGTATATATAATATATGATAGATAATAATATGCATATAAAATGATAATATTTAGATTTTGTGATGGTATGAATAGGTATGGATCCCATAGACTCATGTGCTTGACCTATAGGGAGTGGTATTATTAGGAGGTATGACCTTGTTTGAATAGGTGTGGTCTTTTTGGAGAAAGTGTATTACTGTGGAGGCAGGCTTTAAGGTCTCATATATGCTCTAGATATTCAAGTATGGCATGTAGCTCTCTTCCTCCTGTTACTTACAGATCAAGATGTAGAACTCTCAATTTCTGCAGTTCCGTGTCTGACTGCATGCTGCCATGCTTCTTGCTATGATGATAATGGACTAAACCTCTGAAACTGTAAGACAAACCCAATTAAATATTTTTCTCTAAAAATGTTGTTATGGTCATAGTGTCTTTTCACAACAATAGAAGCTCTGAGACTGATTGCTACAGACCTAGTCAGTTATGCTATAACTCAATTATGCAAGTACGTAAGCTATATGTTACATAATGACTGTAACGCAGGCAACCTAAATACTTCTGAGATACTATTTGCTCATGTACTTAGTGCCCAGTAACAGAATAAATAGCTAAAAGATATCAATGTTATAGGGATTTATTATTCATTTATTTATTACAGTTATTTATTTACCTGACTTTCACAAAAACATTATATTTAGACATTCCTGGGGCCCTATAATGTCAGGACTCTGAGTTGGTGTCTTTACAATAGCTTTTTGTTTCCTCTTAATGATTGCAAGATAGCTGCAATAATTCAATATAATAAATTGTCAAGGAGAAGAAAGAACTTTTTTCTACTCCTCCTCTGCTAGTGAACAAAAAGGAATAAATCCTGGAAGTTGTGCCATTGACCTCCTGTGAATGAATTCACTTCATAACTTTGTAGATGAGAGCTTACTTCATCCTTTCTCATAAATAGAGAGCTTTCAAGACGTCCATGATCTGGAAATCTAACCATCTTCACTGAACTCTTTAGTGTTTGGGCCAAAATAGTATTGTTAACAAGGTAACAAGAGGGTCTGTTCTGCCTGTAGAAGAATTAGAATCTAGCAGTGGTCACCATGGGGCTGCACAATGATGGCACAGCAATTCTTTTGGTGATGTAACCCAATATAAAGAAAGACCACCTCCAAAGCTACAGAGAAACCCTGTCTCGAAAAACCAAAAAAAAAAAATAAAGACAAAAAAAAAAAGAAAGAAAGAAAGACCACCCTTTCACTTGATCTCAGACTTTAAAAGAGAACCCAAGTGACTTGCTAAACAATGATATGGATTATGGGAAACTGTTTTTTCTTTTGTTAATATAGATGTAAAAAAATAATTGTAAGCAGCAGACATATATTTTCCCATTCCTCTGAAGACTGAAAGTCTGAGATCAGGGTGAGGGCATAGTGAGTTTCTGAGGAAGGCTTCCATCTTTCATTATGAACTCTTAGCCTCTCATGGTTTGCTTACATCACCTCTTCCTCCTAGGAATGGAGAAAAAAAATAAATGAGCTCCCTCTTCAGCTTGTCTCCTAAAGACATTAGCTCATCATCTCAGAATCTCACCTAATTTGACCTTAATTACCACTGGATAGCCACTATTGCTAACTAAAATCATTGTAGGGATTATGCTTCACATGACTTTAAAGGGTTTGTGAACATGATTCGATCCAAAGCAGATGATGAGAGGTTAGGAAAAGCAGAGCTAAAGGGACTAAAAGGGAATTTTCTAAACTCCATGGCAGAACAAGTAATAAAGTAACAAGAGATCATCTCAGAAAACTAATCTAAATCAAAGTTGCAGACTGTTCCAGTTACCTCAGAAGTGAAATTTTATGTACAGATCCATTTACATAAGATTGAACTGAAGTTGAGGGCAGTGTTACACAGCTATTTCTTTGAAATGCCAACATTCTGTAGAAGTCTCAAATTTCCTGAAACTCACCAAAATCACTTTTCTACTTTTCTCTATCAATCTGGCTCTTTTAATTCACTTATTGAGGAGACTTAAACCTGGCTTGGGACACTTGATATCAATGTCCTCAATAAAGTCACTCAATAGAGGGTAATTGAGAATGTTAATGATTTGAAGTTGTTAGAGTTTGGAAAGAATATTAGGAAGTATCTACATCCACTTTGCAGAATTTACTATTATTTAGTTTGCAATACAACAGTCATGTAAAAAAAAATGTTACTTCTCCAGTACTTCAGTATCTCAGGGAACAGAGCCATGCTTCTTTGAGTAACTCTATTAGGAATTTCAACTTCTGTTGACCTCATCTGTTTGTATCTGTTAGTGACAGAGTTTTACCACATGGAGATGTGTGAGTACTTGCCATTTAGGAACTAAAGAGACCACCCTAAATTATAATTAGGCTTTGGACCTGCAACATTCTAACCATTCCACAGAATAACTCAACTTCTGATGAACTAGTCAGCCTTGCAAAAACTTCTGTTGTTGCTTCTTTCTGGGCATATTCATTCACAGGTTACACAGTGTATAAACCATCATAAAATAGTTGAGTGTCTGGGCTCCCAGCCACACAGCTCTGCTCTCTAATTCCTAGCCTCCAGTGTTACATCCCAAGTCTCTTCCCAACCCCCTGAAGCCCCCAAAAACCTGGCAGCAGTCTCTCCACACCCCTAACCATTCACCCATCATCCAGGAGCCACATCAGCAAACACTGGAGCCATGGCTGTACCTGGAGGAGGTGAGTGTCTGGGCTCCCAGCTGGACAGCCCTGCTCTCTAGACCCAAGACTGCCTGGAGCATATCCCATGCCCCTCCCCCATACACTAAAGCCCCTGAGATCTGGCAACAACCTCAAACACCCCCAACCATCCCTCACTGCATCATCAACCCCTGGAATATTTATCCCTAGCGCATAAACTGGCTTTTTTGGAGCCCATTGCCAATGGAGGGATACCTTGCTCAGCCTAGATACAGAGGAGAGGACCTAGATCCTGCATCCATGTGATGTGACCCACTTTATAGACTCCCCATGGGAAGCCTTACCTTCTTCTGAGGAGTGGATCTAAGGGTAGGGTGGGGAGAATATGGGGAGAGCAGGAGGAAGAGAGGGAGGGAAACTAGGATTGGTAGGTAAAATGAAAAAAGACATTGTTTTTAAATAAAAAATAAAGCATCATAAAATAATAAACATTTCCTGTGTCTTCATAGACATTTAGTGCCTTGAATGAAGGTAAGTGTAGCGTGATTTTTAATTGTTCTTAATAATAAGAACCAAAAAAGTCAGAGTCAGATACTAGGGCAAGAAAGCTGAAAGATCAGAGAAGCAGAACAAACAGCCACTAGTTCTGACCTCTACGAAGTCCTCAGACTGAGTGGAGTATCCTGTCTTTACAAATCATGACACTAAATTCCTTGAGCTCCTGTGTCCTCCCACCTCACATTGCCCTCCCTGCTCAGCCATATCACTTCTATCTCCATGCCCCTAGTGCTGGGATTAAAGGCCTGTGACTCCCAAGTACTGAAATTAAAGGTGTGTGCCACCACTGCTTGGCTCTGTTTCTCTTTTAGACTGGTTCAATATCTTGTAGCCCAGGGTGACCTTGAACTCAGAAAACTGACTCTATCTCCTGAGTGCAGGGATTAATGATGTGTGCCACCACTGCCTGACATCTATGGCCAACTAGGGTGGCTAGCTCTGACCTCCAATCTTCAGGCAAACTTCATTATTTAAAGCACAAATAAATTATCACCACAGATATGTTCTCCTCTACTTTGAGTATGCCATTTATCCATTTGGAGAAATCTTCTTTGTTTTCTGGATGCCACTTGAATGATGAGAAAAGACTGCTATTAGAAATGGTGACAGAGCTTGAAACCACGTGGCCTTAGATACAAGCATGAAACTGTTCCCATGTTGGAACGTAGAATTTGGAATACCCTGTGTCCGTGTGCCAGGATCATGTTCATTCATGGTTAGCTCAGGAATCAACTATTATGCCCTTTGCGATTTGGTGTTCTTGCTTCTACAACTCATACTGAGTTTGTACATGAAGACATGCAAGGATTTTTGAGCTCTCAGCAAGATTCTAGAACTACTAGTGGGATCAGTAAGGAGATGTTCATGTTTGAGAAAAGGATCATAACTTGAATTTTTTAATTTACCACATTAAATTAAAATGAATTTATGATGTTTTAACTAGGGTTTGATTTTTTTAAAGGTGAGTATAGAAATTAATGGATTTCACCACGGGATCCTCATGCGGACTTTGTTCTTGTTATCTCTCTTCCAGCCACTAGCTCTGCCCCCACCTCAGGACCTGGTTGCCTCTCCTGCTGGTACCCTTCAGTTCAGCTCCCACCAGCTTTTACTTCCTTTTCTATGTCACATGTCTTCTATGCTGGGAAGGGAAAATGACTTCTTTGAATATGTTAGACCTTGATTTTTAAGCAAGGTACCTGATAAATTTCTGTAAGGAAGAGGAATTCCAAACTTCTTTACACCAGAACCTCTATAGGTTAACCTTGACCATGACTAGTGTTTTCAAGTCCTCCAGCCTATTCTTACACGTACCCAAGATTGAAAATAATCACTCTGTATCAACAAAAGGCTGGAAGCTCTGGATATTTTACATATTCCTGGTACTTTAAAATGAGCTTCTGCTATCGTAGAAGACAGAAATTTTTCTCATGTTCAAATGCCTTTTTCAATTTCACATCTCTTTTGGATATAAATTAAAACTACTGCTAGTTTAGTAATGTAAAATTAATAAAACTTGTCAATAATTTTATATTTTACATTATTCTACTTATTTGTTCTCTCTTTAAATAGTTTGATTATAATTATTTTGAGCCAAAATATTTCTGTAATCTCTATTTATTATAACTATCATTTTAATTAATGTGTATGGCATTTCAATTAAAGATGTAACATACTTTTTAAAACAATTCCTCTTTCATTAGGAATTAAAGATAGTTTTTTAAAGTAATACTGCTTTGAACATTTTCATCTATATTACATTTACTATATTTTGAATAATTTCCCAAGCATAAGTCCCAGAAGTGGAATTAATTAGTGAGACTACATAAATATTTTATTGCATATTTTAGATTATTTTCCAAGAGGTCTGTAAAATTTGCAATAAAATTTTCTACATTTGAGGATACCGTTCCAGCCATACTATTGCCAGAACGAAACAATATGGTTATGATATAACTTTTACAACATAGTAGATAAAAATGTCTTTATGTTGCCTTCTATCAAAGGTCTTTCCTTGATTATCAGCAAGGTTAAATATGGATCTAACTGTAAATATTTTCCTGTCTACTATTTTACATACATTTAAAATAAATTGTGGGGGGGGGGACTGGAGAGATGATGGTTCAGCAGTTAAGAGCACTGTCTTCTCTTCCAGAGAACTGGAGTTTAATTCCCAATTCTGGATACCCACATGGCAGCTCATAACTGTCTGTCATTCCAGTTACTGATCTGATGTCCTCTTTTGGCCTCTATGGGCACCAGACATGTACACTTGTGGTATACAGGCATACCTGCAAGCAAAACACCCATATGCATTAAATAATACAAAATAATAAAAAAATCAAAGTGGATAGAATCTGGGAAAGTTATAGTAACAATAATTTCTTTTAAGAGTTCATTAATGGTCAAATGATAATGTGATATGATTTAAATATTCTTGTTATATAATTATCTGCACATAAAATTTTACATTGGCATCCACAAAGTAAAATTCTTCATGATCTCTCAATGATTAACCTGGGCCAGGAAAAAAAAAACAGATTAACTGGGCAAAAAGCTCTGGTTACCTAGTGAACATGTGAAGAAGGAAGGTAAAGAGAAGATAAATGGGGGCTTACCACTTATCTTCTTATTTTAAAATTATAGGCAGTATTAAAGAAAACATGGCATGATCATTTTATATCTGGGTTATACTATACAGAAAAAGAGCTTTTGGAAATAATATAACATACAATGAACGAAAATGATCTACATTGTGAGGATCATTCCAATCAACTTTCCAGATATTTAACTATCCATAATATTTATTTTGTATTTTATATTGAGAAAAAATGTAGTATTCTATATTTTCTCTCCTTATGTATAAAATAAATGTGACTGAACTATATTCTAATCAATTTTGTTTTACTACTATAAAATATTCTATCATTAAATATTCAATATTTTATTTATATAGTTCTCTATTTGCGAATATTTAGGCTGTTTCTCTTACTTTCCTAATAGTGCTTCTATGTGTCTTTGAGTGGATATGTAATAATTTTACTAGACTAATTACTAAGAAATGGATTCAGGAAGATTCCTATTTCTATGTATTTTAAAACTTTTCAAATGGCTTTGCAAAATGGCTCCATTACTTTACATACTCTGTAAATATAAATGTGAACTCCAAATTTTGTATAGCCTTTCTAGCACTACATAACATTCAGGGTTTCAAGGTTTGGGCTATTTGATATATATAAAGAAGCAATTTTGTGCTGTTCCACCAACCAGATTTCTAATTACTCTTATAGTTGATCATTTTTGCTTATATACGTATTATTTACTCATGTTGTTCCTATCAGAACTTTTTTTAAAATTTCTTTTATTTTTGAGATTAAAGCATCACTCCTTTCTGTTTTTTAACCTCTAAATTTACTCTTCTAGCCTTTTTTGCTCCTTTTCAAGTTCATGGCCTCTGTTTTCAATGCCATTACATATATGGGTATATTTTCCTAATTACATACAAACAACCTGTTCATTCTTATACTGTTATTTGTATATGTATCTTTAGTCTTTTCATGTGTTTATGTTTTTAATAAGGACATCCTGTTTTACTCTTTCTGATTTGAATGGATTTCATATACATCTAAACTAATTATTCTCGATGAAGTTAGAACTGTTCAAAAGGGAAATTTAGGGAGCTTAGTTCTCTGGTTAATTAAAGTATATTAATAGACTTTAGTAGTAAAAGTCAAGAATGTTATATACCCTACATATACAAATATTTTATGACTCCTAACTTCCAATGTTGGCTCAGATATTTATGCAGACAATAAATATTTCTGTAAAAATATATCTTATGAGATCACTCAAGCATTTTCAAGAATATATTCACTGCAATATTAACTACATATGGCCTCAGCCTTCCTTTCTGTCCTTCTTGCCCTATGCATTCAGTCCACCTCATGCTTTGTTTCACTTGAGATAGGGTTCCAATTCCTAGGAATTAAATATCTGCCTCTGGAAGAGACCAATCTGGATGCCAAGATTCTGGAGTAATGAAACTTACATTTGCACCCATGTCTACAATTATAATTTCATTTATATGCACTCAGTTTTGGTCTTTGATCATTTATAGAAGTCTGTCAAAATACATGTTTTCTATTTCCTACTGGAATTTTTGATTCATCTACCATGTCTGTTCCACCATCCATAACAGTATGGCTTTTTACAATAGGCACTATATTGTTTAATTTTCCTGGTGAGACATGTTCTCCACAGTGACTGGGAATGACTGAATCTTGTTTAGTATGGGGGCTTGTGAGAGGCCCCCCAAGGAGTTTCCCAAAGTTGTCAGGTTGCCTAGTCAGTCTTTTGTTGACATACATTCTTTATATATACCAGAAGGATGAGTCCTCCTATTCTTGCCATTCCTAGGAATTCCTTGTCTACAGTCCCTTCTTAGACGTCCTATGACAATTAAAACACTTGGCATTTTGGTGTCTCCTCATATCACTGGAAATCACTTTTCCTACCCAAGCCTCAGTATTATAGTCAAATTCTTCAACATTCATTGTATATAAGATCCATTCATCTATCAGTTTTAATCTGACCTTTAAAGGCCCAAGGATCTTCTTGCATTCCAAGTTGGCATTTTCAAAAGCCAAAGATGCAATAAGTTGACATCTAGCTTCAGGGTCTCTCACTCCTACTTGTACAGCCTTAGTTAATCTTTGTAAGAAATCAGTAAAGAGTTCTGTCTGGCCCTGTTTAACACTAACATATGACTCAATACTCTTTCCTAGTTTCTGAATCCTGTCCCAAGCATTTAAAGCTGCAGTGCTACATAGGAACAAGGTGTGTTTGACAAAGTGAGTCTGTTCCTTAGAATCAGAGTAATGACACTTACCAGGAATTTGATCTTGAGAAGTCTCAAATCTTTTTGCTTTCCTCTGTTTTTCTAAAAATTTTCCTTTTTCTCTCTAATAGGACTGCTGAGCAATCATGTGGGGTTGCTTTATTGCTTGAAGCCCAAGTTTTCACCATTTCCCTGACAAAAGGAGAATGTAGTCCATAAAAAACCTTTGCTTGTTTATTTTTTTTGATAACTCATATGTTTTGCTTCCCATGTCTATTTTTTGACTGCCTTAGGGTACTTTATGCCAGAAAATCTTTCTGAGGAAATTACTAGATATGCAGTTAAGACTTTCTGTAATTCATTCCAGGGTTTGGCATGTAATGATGAAGCTAAATCCTTTCCTTGTACCTACTGTCCCTGTTCATCAATTTCAATAAATTCCTCAATCTTTTCAATTCTCTTTTCTAATGCCTTTTGTAAAGTTTGAATCTCCTGCCCAGTGTTCTGTTCTAATACTCACACTGAGGATTCTGAGGTATAAAACTTGTCCAGTAATGATAACGACTCATCCTTGGGCATAGTTTTGATGGTGTTCATATTACCTTCCTGGAGACATACCTTACCTGTTAATCTATCATAAGTTTTCAACAGATTCCAACTGTTAAATTTAATACCACATATTTCAGATAATCCTGTCAAATTGATGCTGTACCTTTCCATAGTATAGATTTTCTCAACTAGCTGTCATTATTAGTCTATAAAGACTCTATTATTTCTAAAAGTGCCTTATTATTGGCCCTGTTATTAAACCATTTTCAATGAGATAATATGAAAAACAAAACTAATCCCTAGAATCAAATAAAGTGATGTAAAAGGAAAATCATATAAGCCTTGTGGAATACCATACATAGTATAAGCAAAATAATTATCATTTTTTGGATAGTTATGATATCAATAATTTTTGAAGTTTTTTCAGATTTTAACTATTATAAGGAAATTACAATGTATTGGAGTAGGTATAATAATCATTATCGGCCAGCAGGTGTTGCAGTTGCAGCCATGTTGCCAAGAGACACTAGCAGCAGAAAACAGCATGTGTTGCTTACTTAGGTATTCAAAAATATGCTTTGTTTAACAAATTAAGAGCAGTTATTAAGGCTATCAAACAATTCTGAGAGTTGAGGCCCAGGATAAAGAGAAAACCCAAAGTTTTCTGTCAGTGTGAGTTGTGGACAGTGTGTGCCCCAGGGATTGCAGTCAGCAGCCTATGGGCAAGCATGTAACACTGAGCTGGGGAGTGCTGAGCAGCAGTCTGCTGCCTCTGACTGCTGGGTAGATCTGCAGGTGGCAGATTCAGTGTCCAATGTGCGACACTAGTTCAGAATTACATAGAATAAAGGGTTATTCATTTAGGCTTAGACTCACAGATCACAGTCCTCTGCATGAATGGGGAAAAGAAACTGAATTTAGCAGTTGTAAAAGAGAGAGCTAGCATATGCGTTATAATTGTATTTATAGTATAAGAGACCATGCCCAAGTGGGCTGATATCTTTAAGGCTATTGGCTGAAGAAGCTCCCAAAGCAATTTCATAGTCTATTTTCTTCTTTTGAGTAATTTCTGTTCATCTCAGAGCCATTTTGAATGGGTTATTTTGTTTTAATTTTGGTTTTTGAATTCTTTATATATTCTGGATATTAATCCTTTGTCAGATGTATTTTGATAATGATTCTCTCCAATACTGTGGGATTCCTCTTAACTTGGTAATTTATTTTTATCTGGGCAGAAATTTTTGTAGTAGTTGTTCATTTGTTTTATGAATCCTGCATGTCAATTGTTGGCCTCAATTCTTGGGCAAATAAAATCCTATTCTGGACTACATCATGTAGAGCACTACCTGTGTTTTCTTCTAACAGTTTTAGTGTTTCAAGTTTCATTTTTAAATCTTTGATCCATTTGGAGTTCGTTTTTGTGCCAGATGGTAAACCTGGATCGAATTTCATCCTTCTGAATGTGAAAGTCTTGTTTCTTATCATCATTTGCTGAAGATGCTTTCTTTTCTCCACTGTGTTCTTGGCATCTTTGTTACCATATGGTTCTTTTGATATATCCTTTATTTTAATATTATAATAATCTTTACTTCATTGTTATCACCTCAAATTGCATAAAAAACCACATAAAATATGTCAAAGGTAAATTAATATTTTCCCAATATATTTATCATGTTGTAACAAATTACATTTTCAAAATTAGCATTATGTCAGAACCAAAGTTTTGGTAGCAACAGTATATATATTTAGTGTCTGAGTTTATAGAAAACATGTACATGCTTTCTCCATTAAGAAGTATTTGCTTTAATTTTTTGTACATAATTTTATGAAGTTAAAGAAGTTTCATTCCATTCTCAATTTCACAAATACCTTTCCAACAAAAGTACCCATTTTATGCTTAGTTAATTAAAAATATAGAATATTTTCTTCATTCCTTATAGTGGACTGATTTTATGATTTTTTTCTGAAGTTGTCTTAATTTGAATTCAAATAACAAATACTGTGTTATATATTTAAATAAATACTTTTTGAAATTTCTGAACTTTTTCTTGGAATATACTTAATTTTGATATCAAGTCTTTAGAATCACTATAATATAAATATTCTGTCAAAAACTTTATATAAGGAATGGAGAGATACTTTATAAATTAAGAAAACTTAACTGTTCAGATTAGAAGTTCAGATTGCAGCTTGTCCATCTACATACAACTGCCTGTAACTCCTGCTTCACAATATCTAAAATATTCTTCTTGCAACCACTGCCCTACTTCTTCATACACAAAGGTAGAATACACATGAGTGAATAATAAAGAAAATTATTTATTAAAAATTATGGTTAGCTATGTGATGGTGGTACACACCTTTAATCCCAGCATCTGGGAACCAAAAGCAGGAGGATCTCTGTGAGTTCAAGGTCATGCTGGACTATAGAATGAGTTCCAAGTGGTCAAGGCTAAACAGAGAAGCCATGTCTCAAAAAAACCAAAAGAAATTTGTATGAAATAGAAGTTAATTAATCTTTGAATTTGATAAAATGAATCACTAAAATTGAGTCTGTTCTTTTTCGAGTCCCATGTATTTTTCTGCCAACCCTCCATCCTTCCAAAAAAAAAAAAAAGTGGGAGGTGATGTGATGTCAAGGGATGGGTCAATGGGAGGGAAGAATAATCACTCTACCATGCTTTGTTTGAAAATATAATAATGATATCTAACTCATTATATGGTAACAAATAATAAAAATTAAGAAATTTAGGTCTAATAAACATTTGAAGAGAAGCTGTTTAATTTTTTTGTTTCCATTTCTTTTGCTTTGCTGTTTTGTTTTGTATGGGTTTGTTCTTAGTATTTAGTCTTAGTATTCTGCAAACTAAAAAGTAGCAAATCATTATGCCAATTCAGACGTTCTATATTTTTTCAGATTGACTCAATTTGTGTATTTTTAAAAATTTTTTAGTGTTTCTTCTATTCTATTATCGAGTGAACAATATCGAATTTTTCAAATAATTTGTCCACTGCAGGTTTAAGAGTGCCAAACATGTTTTAAATACGTTCAATAATAGAGTGATAAAGACATGTTTTCAGAGTTGCATGCTGCAGTAATAAAAAGATGAAAATGAGCTTCATGCATTTTGAGGATATTGCATTCTTACATAAAAGATTAAGTACTGACAGGATTTTTCATAGGGATATTTTGTGGGCCTGATCTCTAAATATCATAGGTTTCATATCTTGTTAGTCAAATAAACCTATTCACTTGTTTTTATTATGAATACACTGGAGCATCAAGCCATTAAACTTTCTTTATGAATGTGTGGAGTCATATCAGAAATGTTTCCCAAAAACACTGGCAAGGTGAGAAGGAACCTTACAGTAAAGTGCTCTAGAATAGTAGCTAGACATCGGGCATCAAGGGATTACACGGTGAAGCTTTCCATGCAGTATACTGTTCACTGAATGACTTCAAAGATTTTTAATCATGCTTTGAGAACTTCTCAAAGGATTTGAATTTAAAGCACATTTTATTTGTTCATTTAGAAATGATAGGGTTATTAGAATCTTAATTTCAAGCCTCAGTATAAGTCTAGCTTCTTAGACCATTTTCCTTTATTCATGGATTTCTAATTCTCTTGTTATTTTAAAGCATGTTGTGCTTAGCTAAGACTTCAGTCAACACTATTCTCTAATTGCCAGCTGTTGACACTTGTGTTAGCTTGTCTTCTCGTCGATGTGACAAAACAGGTGGCAAAAGTGATTCAATGAAGAAAGGCCCTTTTTCAGCTTACACTACAAGAGCATATACTTTATCCTGGCAGAAGAAGCATAGCGGCAAGAACATGGGACAACTGGTTACATTGTGTCCATGATGAAAAAGCATGGAGAGAGGAAATCTTGTGCTCATCTCGCTTTCTCCTTTTAATTTAGTCTGTGACTCCAGCCAATGGGATTGCTCATCCCTTTTAGATTATGCCTTCCAACCTCTATTAACCTCTTTTATATACAAGCCCAGAAGTTTCTTTCTGTGGTGAGTTGAAATGCCATCAGGTTGACAATCAATTTTAACCATCACCATGCCTTGGATTCAATAACCCTGAGTGAAAATGATTTGAGCCAGATTTCAATAGCTCATAGAATCCCAATCCTACTCTTGGCATTTTCTTAGATTATTATGAGCTTTTACAATGGAAACTTCTATGTGCTGTTCTTCATAATACATGGTCTCATTGACACTATACACCTATGTATATGTTCCTCATAGATACTTGCTGCAAAGAAAATTGCCCAGGAATTTTTGTGGATATTCTACTTGCCTGGGACAAAGTTTATATTTATCAGGTCATTCATAATTTAGGAACAGGGATATTTAAATGCTGAAATGAGTATTTTGTTACATCTGGCACACATCACAGATTTCACTTTCAAAATCAATAAGCTGTCTTTATACTCTAAGTTAATTTTTACTAAAAATACATGTTAGAGTAACTTGGCAAACAGAGCCTAAGGTTTCCAATATACAGAAATAATCATTTTTGATGCATGAAAATGGCCTGAATAGATTACTCTACATTATAATACATACTGATTATACCATTCCACAATATATGTAAATATCAAGTTATTTTGTATGTCATTTATATGAATAAATATTTTTTCTAAAATTACATATTACTAATACATTTTCACTGTTTATCCTCATTCTTAGGTCATGTTGTCTCTTCTTTCACTAAGGAAATGAAAGCAATTAGAGAATTGTAGTATTCTTCTGCCATTGCATTTACTCAGCAGACTACATTGTGTGCAGAACTATTGAAGCAGTAGTATTAGTGCCAGATCTTCCTTCCTTCCACAAGCATTAAAACTGCCACTATTTTCCACTGAATTCTTATGTGCTGATGTGAATGTCCTGAAAAGATCCTTCTATTTTAAAAGTAAAATAAATTTTTCCTCAAGTCTGTACTTATTCCTCTCATTTTTATAGGCTCATATTAATTATTTAATACTGGGTAGCAAATCCCCCAAAACTTTCAGCTAACAAACAGTGTGATTATCTTTCAGTTTTTGTGGATCCAGATGTGGCTGTAGCTTAGAAGTATGAGGAAGCTCAGATTTTCTAATGAGGCCATCATCAGGCTAGAAGCTGGCATTCAGATTCTTCAATTAGAACTAGATTCTCATCCACAGTCATTTGTTTCACTGGCAGGTTTTGGTTATTGGATGGAGGGGCTTAGTCTCTTACTTGAGCCTCTAAAGAGTTGCTCACTAGATGGCAGCTTACTTCACCCATGCCAGTGTATGGAGACAGAAAAAAGAGAGAGAGGGGTTATGAAAGAAGATACACAGTTTTGAGATTGTGTAAATTCAAATCATAAATGACTCATGCTTCCAGTTTGCCAAATTCTAAGATTAGGAATGTTACTAAATACATCCAGAAAGGAAGAAGAAAAGATTACACAGGTTTGTGACTACTAGGGAATGGAGAGTCACTCTACAGTCATTTACCCTGCCAGCCATACTCTCCTAGTGAAAAATCACAGCCATCAGCCTGTCTTTCTATACAACTCCATACCATTGGGATGGTATCATAAACTCTCTATGCTAACATAACAAAATACCATAGAATGAGTGCATTATAATAATACTAACTGGGACCAAGAAGGTAGATTAGTGGGTAAAGAAGCTTATTGCTATACTTGAAGACGTGAGTTGGAAAGACAGAACTCCTGCAAGGTGTCTTCAATCTCTGTAGGAGGGTCCGTCATCTGTATTTCTGTGCTTTGATTGGTTAAATAAAGTCTCCGCCTTGCTTGTAGGATAGGTCAGCTCTTAGGTGGGTGGAGTAGACAGAAAGGAAGTTCTGGGAAGAGAGAAGGAAGTGGCCAGACGCCACGAGCCACCGTCACAGATGGATGCAGGTTAGACCTTTCCAGCAAGTCACCACGTAGTGATTTACAGACTTTTATAATGGGTTAGTTTATGAGGTGAGGGCTGGTCAANAGGCAGAGTTTAAATGAATACAGTCTCATGTGATTATTTTGGGCATAAGCAAGCAACCAGTGGCTGAGCGGGCCAGCGGCTGGGGGCTGGGAGCTAGGCGCTGGGAATATAACCCACACATCCTCCCCATTTACAACAAATCTCCACAAAAACACTGTGACATGCATATTCCCTAGATAGATAGGTAGAGAGAGATAGATAGAGAGACAGACAGATGATAGATAAATGAGAGAGAGAGACAGAGAGACAAGAGAGACGGAGAAATGAAAAGTTAAGACCATACTAACTGAAATTTATTTTCACATTTCTGGAGGCTGGAAAATCTAAGATCAGGCATCAACATGCATAATGAGATTTAAGGACTCATTCTTGGTTTCCAAGATTTTTCTTTGTTTTATGTCCTCCAAACTGGAGGAACTAATGGCATGTGTTCCCATAGCAGAATGGTGGAATAACTAAAAGGGACTCTGATCTCATAGGAACTTCTTTCACAGGGCACTAATTCATAACATTCATGTGATGAAAGTTCTCTGGACTGAACCACATTCCCAGCATCCCACCTCTCAATACGATTATGTTGAGGAGTATGCTTAAGCCTGAATTCTGAAGGGGAGGTACAAAAGCTCAAGCACGGGGTCTGTACAGTGATTACAGTGAGAAAAAACACATGAAGTAGGTATTGACAAAGGTGTGGCAGCATGGAATCCTTGTTTGCTCTTGATGCATCTGTAAAATGGCAAAACCAGTACTGTGGTTTATTAAAAAGATAACATTAAAAACTATGACTCAGTAACTGATAGAAATAAATATGAAAATTCTCCAAGAATTTTCCAGGTAACTGAATTCAGCAGCATATTGTTAGAACTACACAACATAGCTGAGAATAATTTATCTATGAGTTGCAAATTTGGCTTAGTGTGTTCTATATTACTGTGGGCTATATCCTTTAAATGTATAGTATGTCGACAGAAGTTTCTGTCCCACCCAGTTCCACAGTCATCCAGTCCCAAAGAAACACACAGAGGCTTATGTTAATTATATACTGTTTGGTCTGTTAGCTCAGGCTTATTATTAACTAGTCCCTACAACATAAGTTAACCCATAATACTTGTCTATGTTTAGCCATGTGGGCTTGGTACCTTTTCTCAGTGCAGAATTTTTTATCTTGATTCCTCTGTGTCTGGGTGGTAATAACTGCAGATTGAGTCTTACCTCTTCCCAGACTTCTTCCAGTCTGGATGCCTTGCCTATGTTTTCTGTGTGGCTACTGGTCAATCAGTGTTTTAAAATCAATATAAGTGACAAATCTTTACGGTGTACAAGAGCATTATCCCACAACAATAGTACATATGTATTTATGTCATTTTTCATCTTACACGTTGATAAATTTGGATTGCTTCTTTTTTTTTCCTTTTTGTTTTTGTCTTAAGAAAGGGTTTCCCATAGTCCAGCTGAGCTCCCAATCTTAATGCTTTCACTTCTCAAGTGCTAGGTTTGAAAATGTGTGCCACCATGCCCAGTTTATGTGGTTGAAGGGAGTTAATCCAGGACCCCAGACTTCTACCAAGCAAAATAGCAAAAATCTTTAATGCTTCCTCTATTTAAATGAGACAATTTCATCTAACCAAATCAAATAATCTATTTTTTAAGAGACAATTGCCTTGAGAAATTCTATTCACCTTAAAGTGGGTGGTTTTCCACATCTACCTCATCTTTTGGGTTTCCCACCTCTTCTAGAAAGTGTCTACACATTGGACTCCATAAGGTTGTACTACTTGGTTTGATTGTCTTTCTTTGATTATATTGTATGTATTCACATCACATAATTTTATAAATATTAAAGTAACCTAAATAAAATCCTTGATTTCATCACACACAATTGATTTCCTATACACCCAATTACATGCCCAATTGCCTAGACAACTTTCCAGCAAATCCAATATATTCCACTTTCTTCATTTTCCTATTGTTCATTTTTATTAACCAACTTTTCCTTTAACAATTTCATATGTGTGTACATGTGTGTATAAATGTAATTCACTTTGATTATTTTTAATACCCATCCTACTTTATCTACCTCTTATCACTATCCACCCTTCTCTCTCTCTCCCATATAAATCACTTTTCCATGTCTTTTTGTTTTATGACCTCTCCTCTAATAGTTGACAAGGCTAAGTCTTGTGCCCACCCAGTGCAGCTGCTGTAATTTTATACTTGCAAACACTATTTAATAAGCAGAATATGACATGATGACTCCCTTCTCCCTCTCTCACAGCTCCTACATTTTTCTTATTCTTTTTTCAATAATGTTCCTTGGGTCTTAGAGGGTGTGGTGGTGTGAACAAAAATGGCCCCCATAGGTTCCTGTGTTTGAGTACTTGATACCCCGATAGTAGAATTATTTGAAAAAATAGGAAGTGTGACTTTGTTGGAGGAAGTATGTCAGTGAGGCTGAACTTTGAAGTTTCTGGGTCAGTTTAGCTAGCTCTGTCATTCTCTGTCTCTGTCTATCTCTGAGTTTCCTTCCAGTGGATCAAGACTAAGCTAACAGCTGCTTAGCACCATGCCTGCCTGCCTGTATGCTCTCAAGCTCCCCACTATGATGATCATGTACTCTAACACTCTGAAACAAGAAGCCCAAAATAAACTTTTCTTCAATAAGTTGCATTTGTCAAACTGCCTTATCACAGGAATACAAAAGTAAGTAAGATGGGGGCAATGGCATAAATATCTGAACATTATTCTCTATACATTAAGAAGCTGTGAGTCACTTCATTCATTGTAATTCAGTACAGAAAGGGGCTTCTCTGAGTTTGGCTGACAGTATCATTTGTCCATGTCATTAAATTACTAACTATTTAAAAATTAGTATTTATGTGTGTATGTCGGTGCTCGGACATGTGAGTACCCCAGTGTTCTTAAAGCAGTCAGAGGACAACTTTTAGGAATAGGTTCTATTTTTCCACCATGTGTGTTCTGGGAGTAAAACTCACTTTGTCAGGCTGATGGCATATGCCTTTTTCTAATGAGCTGTCTTAATAGCTCCACTTCATTTTCTTAGCTGTATGCTTTAAACAGCAATACTTGATACAGTAAAATTTACCAAATTTCTCATTCTTTCTTTTATCTACATTTTTGCCATTTTGCAGCAATTTCTGAGAAGCACTCTCATATTTGTTGAGGTAGTGAGATGGAGGGGGGTATTCTTTATTTTGAAATTAGGACCCATTTAGTACAAGGCAGCAAAGCAGGTGTGAAGGTGCATAACTCTTATGCAGGTGTTGGGAAATAGAGGCAGAACTGTTGTAATTAGGGGAGCAGAGGGGTGTGAGTGTTGTGTTCCCCAGCCGCCGCTGGTCCCAAGCCTGCCAGCCACTGGCCCGCTCAGCGGCTGGCCGCTTGCACCCGAAATAACCACATGAGGACAGTATTCATTTTAACTCTGCCTGGCTTATTATCACTAGCCTTTTCTTGGCTAGCCCTCACATCTAAACTAACCCATTATAAAAGTCTGTATGTCACCACGAGGTGGGTGACTTACTGGATGGATCTACGGTACTTCCACCTGCGGCGGGGGCCTCATGGCGACTGGGCCACTTCCTTTCTTCTCCTCCCAAAACTTCCCTTCTGTCTACTCCGCCCACCTAAGGGCTGAACTGTCTATAAGCCAGGCAGCTCTTTATTTAACCAATGAAAGCACAGAAATACAGGTGGACCCTCCCACACAGAACCACAGGGTTCCAGGCCAGTTTAGGTTATAGGACAGATCCTTGCTCAGAAACAAAAAAAGGAGACACTGAATGTAATTGGCATATGAGCTGATAAAATAAAAAGTTATTCAATGAAGGACATTTCCAACTCTGTTGATATGTGTTAAAATTAATAAAATCAGATAGGAAGGGGAATTTTGTATTATATATAAGAAAAATAAGAGCAATTCAATACTTTGTGTAGTCTGTGACCCAGAAACATTTCAGCTATATGGTGCTACTTGAATGTTCTTGAATGTCTGGAGTCTTAACTCACTTCCATGATCCCCAAGATCACAGGAAGTAGTTTCCAGGTGCAATCACATGCTCTCCAAGCACTTGAAAGTCTGTGACCTATAAACTTTAAATACTGAATTTACATATAAATAAACAGCTATAAAAATTAAAAAGTAATTCTACAAAGATATTCAATACAGATTTACAAGTTATGAAAGAGAACGCCAATGCCTAACAATAAGAAAACAGTTAAAATTGTGTAGATTAAAAAAATTCAATTTTATAAAACAAATGGTCATGGGATTGTGCACTGTTGCTTATAATTTCTCTGTATTTCTCTGTTTTCCATATCATAACACAGATTATATTAATATTCGTACAAAATAGTAAAAATGCAGGTGCTTAGTCATTGTCTTGGAACAGAATTCTTGCTTCCATTCTTTAAGCCCTATATAAGTGTATGTGCATGTTAAAATATACACATATTTACCA
Organism: Dicrostonyx torquatus; assembly: GCA_028555095.1. Taxonomy (NCBI): domain Eukaryota; kingdom Metazoa; phylum Chordata; class Mammalia; order Rodentia; family Cricetidae; genus Dicrostonyx; species Dicrostonyx torquatus. The sequence goes on along the minus strand of JAQHUG010000332.1, from coordinate 933,418 downwards.
TTGTAACCATTTTAAGTGTCTGATTCAGAACTATGAAAGTATATTGATATTGTTGAAAAATAAGTTTCCATACCCTTTTCATCTTACAAATCTGAAACCCAGTTCCTATCAAACAACAGTCTTCACTCTCCTTCTCAGCCTGTTAGCCACTGTTCTATCTTCTCTTGCTGTGACTTTGACTTGAGATACACATGCAAGTGGAATTGTATCATGTGCTTGTCTCTATTTTGTTTCTATAACAAAAAACTACAATTGAGTTACTCAAAATGAGCAGAAATGCATTTAGCTCATAGTTTTCGAGGATGAGAATTCCAAGATTAAAGTTCTGATGAGACATATCCGACAAAACATATGGCTGTTCAGTAGTCATATGAACAGATATTCAACATCATTAGAAATGAAGATATTGTTACACATCATTAATGATTAACATTTGCTAATGTTAGAACATGTTAAGTGTCAAGTTTACAAACTAACATTGGGAAATTCAGTATTGTAACTACTTTGAAAAATTAGTTTAATAATTTCTGGTTAAATCTATGATGACTCAACAATCCCATTCTTATTTTTTAATTAAGATTATAAATTTAAATGCCCTCAAATAGCATTTGTAAAGGAAGGAATCATTGTAGCACCTTTGTTACAATTTATTAATAGCAAGCCATAAACCATGCAACTACCATTGATAATATATTTAAATTCTTTACATTTCTGAACTGAAATATAATTCATTATGAGCTTTTCTTCACTGTTATCTTCCTAGATTTTAGCATATTAGTCAAGGTTTTTTTCATCTACTTTAATAAAATTAACCAATGATTATATTACCATATTGTCTTTGTTAATAAGATCATCATATTAAAACTTAATTATTACTCTTCATTTAGTGTGACATAGACAATTAACTATCATTACCATAATACAAATAAAGTCAATCAAAACAGCAGTGTCTAGTTTCTACATAGCATGATTTCCTTCCAGGTCACCCATTCCTTCCGTAAGTGTTTGTGTTTTTGCATCTTGTTTCTAATATATTTATATTATTTGTGAAACATTAAAACAGTGACATTAGCAACTTATTCAAATAAAAAAATCAATGTATTGGCTTTTGTCAGCCTAAAGGTTAAGAGTTGTATATTGATCTCTGAAGATTTTATACTGGCTAGGATCATTATTTTAAATAAGTGTTTCAATTAATTTTTTTTAACAATTTGACAAAGCTAGAGTCATCCAGGAAGAGGCACCTCAGTTGTGCAAAATCTTCCATCAGATGCCCATAGGCAAGTCGATAAGGGGCATTTTCTTGATTAAAAATTGATGTGGGAGGTCTCAGTGTCACCACTGTGAGGAGCAGTGCCACCCATGGGCAGGTGTTACTGCCTCCTATAAGAAAGTGGACTGAGCAAGCTGTGATGAGCAAGTCAATAAGCAATGTTTCTCCATGGTTTCTGCTTCAGTTCTCCTGCCTCCAGATCCCTGCCTTAAATTCCTTTCAAAAAGACTGTAGGCTGTAAGGTGAAGTAAACTTTTTCCTCTCCACGATTTGTTTGGCCATGATGCTTTACCACAACAATCAAAACCTAACTAATACAGTAATGATCTTATCCATGTTATATTGTTGTCTCCTTGGTCTGCTTCATTTTCTACTCATTCATCTTAGATAGATTTCCTGTTTCTTTTGGCAGTTAAGATGGTAAAGTACCTGCTTCAACCCATCTTCAACCAAAGTCTCTGACAGGACTGTAATAGGCCCAGATTGGGACATGCACTATTTCTGAACCAACAATATTGAGTTAGCAAATGATATGTGTGACCAGTCCAGGACAGATGGTCACTCAGTTAAGTACTCCAAAGGAAGTTCCTATTAGAAGCCCATCAAATAGGTTCCCAAATAAACTGAATTTGGAAACAGATAAAATGGAAATGGGAATTATATTAGGCGATCAGCATCTGGGTCAATTGCACACAAGTACAGTCACACTGCTTATCCCTTTAGTTCATGGAAATTTAGATCAAATTGATTGCTCTTATATTTTTTGTGCATCTTTTCCAAGAATTACTTATAATTTAAAATATGTCTTATGAGTTATGTAACTTGTTTATCAAATGAACTGGACACAGAAGGGCACTGGGGACATTTCCTGACTTTTTCAGTTTACTCCTGCTGCTTAAAAAAAGTACTCAGCATATTCGACAGCTCTCTTGGCTATTCTCAAGTAAGAAACAAATCCCCAGTGACTTTTAGTTAATGAAAAGTTCAGTTCAGTGTAAAATTAACGCCTCAAAACTCATTCAAATTATCGTGTACTTCCTTAACTACAGGTAACCACAGCCTGGTAAATCTCTTGAGGAAGAAGGAAGGGGATGCTGGTGCTCCTTTCAATTTCTTTCTTTATTGTAGGTGTTATTGGGTAGTGCTATTGTGATAATAACAAAGAAGGTAAGAGGTAAAAAAAAGTATAAAATAATTCTACTTGACAAATAACATTTGGTGCAATTCTCCTCCAGATGTAGGCAGCTTCTATATGTCAACTTTTTCAATCCTGTGTAATTGGATGAACTCTAAGAACTTCATCATAATGGACACATCCCCATGTCAATGTATTCCTGAGCTAGTAACTTAAAGATTCTCATTTATCCTGAATTGTCAGTGATTCACTTATTTCCTGGTCACCATCTCATTTACATAGTACTATTGGGCACAGTCAGTCTCATGGCAACTTCACCATTCTTTTCCTGAAATATATAATGAAGAACCATATAACAATCTTTTGTCCAGTCCATGAAAGTTTAAATGCAAAGCCACTTTTCAACATCCTGTCAACAGATCAGCTGGTTATCCATAGCCTCTCAATTTTCTAATTTTCAGAATATAAAAAAAAATCACCCTGTGTCATACAAACCTCAGAGTACACATGTCAAGCTCACCAAATTGTTCTCGTGAAGGACCCTCACTTCTATAAGGTGGAGGAAAATGATTTTTTAATCCATATAGCTTTACTTTTGGGTGTTCATTGTAAAGAGTCATTGATCTGTATCAAGGTCTCTGGTTTCTGTTACACTATTGATGTTGGGCCCTCACTGGAATTCCTCTTGGTTAACCTGCTGTTGTGATTCTGTAGTTTTGGGTCTGAAGAACCAGTCCCTTCACGTGCCCCAGCAGATCACAGAAAGGATAGATGTTGGGGTGAGCCAGCACATAATCCCTGCATTGCCCTGGTGAAATCACCCCCTGCAGCCATGAGCAAGGGGCAGGGCCAGTTTTCCTGCCTTCATGTCCTCAGAGTTGTATCTCTAACACCTACACCTTCAGGACCAGCTCTGTTGTGTTGCCCAGATGTGGTATAGGGACTACTCTTCCAAATGCTGCAAGTGATGAGGGGCAGGGACAGCTCTCTTGCACTTAGGACCACAGCACACTTAAGACCTCAGTGTCAGCTCTCCTACCTTCTTCAGGCATTGATGAGCAGGGAGGCAGGGAGAAGAGGGTAGGAGAAAAACTACCTTCTCTGCTACCACATGACAGATTAATAATGGGAACAGCATTCCCATGCTCACAACTTCAGCGCTGCCTCACCCACACCTCCATCAATGGGGCTAGCTCCATTGTACTGCCCATGCAATGTGCATGGCCTTCTCTCCTGAGTGTTGCATCTGGTGGCATACAGAGGAAGATCTCCTGCCCTTACGACCACAGGGCCAAAGGAAAATAATTTATGCTTGACACTTATTAGTGATTTTGAAGAACAGTATATAGACCCAAAGTCTAAGCTTCTCCATCTTCAACCTTTCAAAGTAACACTACTTGAAGATAAGTGGTGAGTATCATGATGGCAGAGTTTCTTTGGAAATCCTACATAGGAGTACTTAGCATCTTACAGTAAAATGACACATTTTCATGATTTTATTCTACAGATGCTTGTATGCATGAAGAAATAGCTCATTAAATAATAAGCTACATGAAATTCCAGCTTTTTAGAGTTAAATCTGTGCTTAACCTATTTTAGAAATCCCCACTGCTGTAAGCATTATTTTAATATAACATTTTGGAATTATTTGTTCTGGTGCATGTTACTTTTGCCTGATGAATAGCACAGAGTATACACAGAAATGTACATATATATGCAGAGATACATACACACAGTGAAAAGCTGCTGATATAGATATGAATGATTTGAATTGGTATGGATCTTAGTTTATTCATACAAATTTAATGTCAATTTTGTTATATGTATATGTATTTATGATCTTAATGTATTGTGTTTGTGTAGCTCATTTCAAAATGTAATGTATAATTAAGAAATGTAAGTTAATAGATACTCATCTATAATAATCAAGCTTGTAGTCATGTTAGTTAGATTTTCTAGATGTATAGAGATGTATTTCAGTTAGATAGGTATTCTTCACATCTTTTAGAGACCTTCAGAATATGGCATTTAAAATGTTTTTAATAACTTAGGACTTTTCATGACAATGAGACATATCTGCTCCTGGCAGCACAAGCTACTTCAAGAAAAAGAAATGGGCATCGAAGAGGCTCCTTATGTAGTTGATTAGCCATTTGGGCAATAAACTACTCTTGCCTCGGGTGTTTGATAAACTAGACATGCAGGACCCACGGAAAAATGGCTGCTGAACTTGCCTAAAGGTTAGATGGTCCTTCAGGGTTCCAGCTACATGAAAGAGTTTGCCAGACATTCTTCAGGACATAGGAAAATGTGACTGACAAACTGCCAATCTAGGTGAAACTCTTTATAATTTCCTGCTTCATGAAAAAGTCTGCTGGATACTATAGACTTGTGGGATAAAGATTGAATGCTCCAATGGTACAGAAGAACTTTGGGTGACTGTCCAAGCAGTGAGATATCTCTGTCAATTCTAGAGTTTTGTAACTTGCTTACAATACACCTACTGTTTACTTAGATAATATTATATCCTTCTGGAGTCTTTGATGGAGTTAAAGAGTAAATAGTAACAATATAGTTTTCCTTAGTTATGATAAGAGATAAAGTAGATATCAATATTTTAACTAATTTTTGATTGATATATGTTTTGTTATATGTAATTTTACTATGTTAAAGTTAAAACCTTCTTTTTATTTAAACAGAAAAGGAGAGGTGATGTGGGATTTCCCTCTGTGTACAGTGATTATCATTAATGAATAAAGAACTGCTTTGAGCCTATAGCAGAACTGGGTGGGGTGGAGCAGAGCTAGGTGAGGAGGACTGGAGTTAATGCTGGAAAAAATGGGCAGAGTCAGAGAGAAACCATAAAGCTGCTGCCAGAGTCAGACATGCTGAAACTTTGCTGGTAAGCCACTGTCACATGGCAACACACAGATTATTGAAGATGGGTTAAATTAATATTAAAGAGTTAACCAATAAGAAACTAGAGCTAATGGGCCAAGCAGTGATTTAAATAATACAGTTTCTGTGTGATTATTTTGGAGCTAAGTGGCCTAAAACCAAAAAGCAGCCTGCTGCTGCAGGCTGCAATATGTTCTTATGCTCATATTTAATCTTTATGGTGGCCATCTGAAAGATTAATCATTAAAACCAGAATCTGTGGAAAACATCATTTCTATTTTCTTAAAATAAGTAAGTTCTTTTTTGAAATAGTTGAAATCATGTATGTTGTTATTTTGCTTATTTTAGAATATGGATTTGATACCCTTAAGACCTTCAGAATATTCTTTACCTTGCTTTCCTTCATTATGAAACCAGGCTGTCTAAACTACCTTTCTATACATTAAAGTTTACTGGTACTATGTTAAACTATCTTGAGTGTACTCATAAATGATCATATGTCAGTCTTGCTACAAATATTTCATTAAACATACCAACAATGTATGCAATTTGTGAGGAATATGAGTTATTATGTCTTTTTGACATGGTTTGCAGTCCTGTGTGAAATGCAAACGTGAATATAAAACTTACTAATAAAAATAGGTAATCATGAAATGAAAAGCCATAATTCAATAGGCTAGCAGCAGAAGTGTTTTTAAAATGCATCTCTGTTGCCATCTTGAATACTTACACCAGCTCTGGATTGTCCACCTCTGCTCTGCTCATTAGTAACCTTCTTAGACTCTGTCAATCAAGTTTTCTCATCCATGCACAACAGTGTAAAGGCTTTTCCTTATATACATTCCATATTACGTGACTATTGATGTTGTCATAGCAGAGTGTAAACTAGACAGCAGCTTGATAGCTATTCAAAAGAACCACTAGCGATAATATAGAGGATAAGCAAGGAGTCATGCTTGGAGAAGCATCAGACAGAATTTTTCTTATTTCTGTGATATTGTCCCTCTGTTTAGTAAATTCATTGAGCCATGGGACAGCATTTTGCATTCAGATGTCTTTTCAGCTTAGCCTCTATTCTATTTATTTGATGGCTCTGTCTGGCCTCCTTTCTGGGACAAATGTCAGAAATGCAGCCATCTGTATATCTAGCTAGCTGTTCTTGGTTGCTATGTGTATCCTGGCACTTTCTACTGTAGTTTCCTTGATATTATTGTTCTCCACAGACAAAGAAACTTGGAGAAACCTATGTCACATATTCTTTAAGGTTCATTCTTGCTTGAAACAGTTGCCCTTCTCAAATGGAGTTATGATATTAGCTATTTCTTGGATATATTCTATACATCTAGTGTAAAATAGTACACTAACTGATTTCTAGAAGTGAAAAAGATTCTTTGTCATATTTTAAATTCATGGGCTTATTTGATTTTTGTATATTTTAAAAAGGTACAAAATTTTATTGATGTCTCATACAGTGTTCTTGAAGTTTGTCTCAAGATTAGTGTCAGTTGGATAAATATGAGTGGAGGATTATTTACATGGGCAATAAAACCTTTGAATACATATGCTGCTGAACAAAATATCTCTCCTTCTCTGTCCATTGATTGATACTGGGTCTTCAAGTAGGGGTAGGGCCTCCCAATCTTTGCCCCATCTGTGGTGGAAGGTAAACAGCTACTGTGAGTTCATGATGGCATTGTTATGAAGACTGCTGGAGGAAACAAAACATCAGTGGTCTCAACCAACTTTGGACCGTGCAAATTGCTACCAAGATGAATTCACTAATGCAACAGTGGCCCAATTGCTATAGGGGCCACTAAGTGCTTTCTGCCTGGATTTGAGATGTGCTCTAAAAATTGGAATTCATGTATTATATTCAGATACTATAATTTCGTGTTCTGTATTCAGGTACTATAAGTTCATGTATTATATTCAGGTACTATAAATTTTCTCAAAAATTTATGACTGTGGAAGTCATAGGTTCTCGAAAGGATCAACATATTGCTGTTGTTTTGATCATGATTCTTGAAAAATTATTTATTTATTTGGAAATGTCATGCATATATACAATATATTATGATCTTTACACTCTTACTGTTTCCCTTCAATGCTTCCCAGAACATGCCAACATGTCTCCCTCCCAACTTCATGCCACTTTGATGATGATGACTATTATTATTATTATCATTATTATTTACATTGTTCCCAGTTAGTGTTGACCATGTGCAAATGGGTGTGGGGTTATCCATTGGGCAACCTACTAGCAGCCACCACCCCAAAGAAAGTGTGTTTTCCTCCATTAGTAGCCATAAACTATCAATAGCTCATCAGCTCTTGGTGGGTCCTCTGGAGCCCTGCCCCCATTTGTGTTGGGAATTTTTATTGACTTGATCTTGTACAAGTCCTTTGTAGGCATCCACAGCTGCTGCGAGGTGATATATGAATAAACTATGTCATGTACAGAATACAATGTTTCAGTTTTGCTCTTCTCTGTTTTTCACATTATTTCCACCTATCTTTCTGCAATGTTCCCTAAGCCTTGGATGGGGGAAATTGATATGGATGAACCATCTATGGTTGAAAGTTAATAGTTAACAGTTATTTATTTTATTTTTTTTGTTTTGTACTTTTTTATATTTATTTATTTATTTATTTATTTTTTATTGTTAAAAGAAAAGTTTACATTTACTCCCCTTGTTCCAGGC
>JAQHUG010000332.1:905815-920892 GCA_028555095.1 Dicrostonyx torquatus | reverse complement strand
CAGAAAGTGGCTCGTGGCGTCTGGCTCACTTCCTTCTCTCTTCCCAGAACTTCCTTTCTGTCTACTCCGCCCACCTAAGGGCTGACCTATCCTACAAGCAAGGCGGAGTCTTTATTTAACCAATCAAAGCACAGAAATACAGGTGGACCTTCCCACACTCACCCAGTAAAACAGGATGTCACTATTGCACCAATAAGCACATGTTACCGATACAATAAAACCTTCCCAAATCAAGAAAACAGAATAAAAATACCCCCAAATCCAAACCACCAAGCTATGACCAAATAAAAATACTAAAATTGTGAAGTTCATTTTGTCCTGAACATGAGACCTGCCCTAAAGTGGTTGATATACCCAGCGTTGCTATATCACAGAAAAGCAATTTTCCCTCTCTCAACAGATTTAAATTCACTTGTTACCCTTTACTGTAGTGACCAGGTATTCATTTATGCATTCATTTTTAAATATAACAAAATAGAATATATTGAGATAAAACAAAACCATCACACTGAAGTTAGGCAAGACAAATCAGAAAAGAGTGCAAGAGAGAAGGCACAAGAATCAGAGACCCACTGGTTTGCACACCCAGGGGTACCATAAGAACATTAAACTGGAAGACATAATATATACATAATATAGAGGCCATGGTGCAGATCCATGTGGGCCCTGTGCATGCTCCTTTAGTTTCTAAGAGTTTATATGAACTTGGCTAATGTTGATTTAAGGGACCTGGTTTTCTGTGTGTGTCTTTTCTTTAATATGCTGTCATGTAAAATTTACAAGAAAAACTCCAAAGTATCTAGTGTTGTATTGGTACCCTAATCTGATTTCTAGAAATGAAACAGGTTCTTTGTTGTTTTTTTTTACTTGCTTTGCTTGGGCTGAGCATAGTGGCCACACTGGAGGCAGGGCAGACAAAACTCTGTGTTTCAGGTCAACCTATTCTACATACTGAGTTCCAGATAAATCAGGGGTACATAGAAACACCCTTCTAAAATTAATAATAACTCTGCTAGTTTGTTTTTCATGTTTCAAAGAAATAACCATTTCTATTTAAGTATGGTTTTATATAGATTTCTTGAAGTTTGCGTTAACTTTATGAAGATGCATGGACATTTAGAAGGAAAATTAAGAATGCCTGTGTGTGATGCAATGCCTTGCTGCATTGCTGTATGTCATATGACATTGAATCTAGTATACTTAAGTCCAATCACTATGGTACAGTTTAATGTGACAAGCTCAAAAAATTCAATGTCTTCATATTTTAATATAATATTTATTTTTATTTTATGTGTTCGTGAAGCACAATTAATAAAAACTCAGAGACAGAAATTGGGGTTCAAACAGAATCTTGGAAAATCAAAACAGTCAGTCACTGTCTCTTGCCTCTACCTCAGTCTGAAATGGTGATCCTGCCTCCAGGAATCTCAGAATGGGACTATGTCTGAGAGCTGTCTCATCTCATTTTATAATCATCTCTAGTTCTGGTATTAAGGGTGTGCACCACTACTACCTGGTTTCTATGGCAACTAGTGTGGCTACTGGGATTAAAGGTGTGCATCATTGCTGCTTGGTCTGTAAGGCTGGCCAGTGTGGCTGTATTATTTTCTGGTCCTCAGGCAAGCTTTATTTATTAAAATACGAATGAAATGCCACTACATGTATGAATGTATAACTGCATGTCTAAATGCTAGCGTACGTGGTGCCCATGGAGGCCAAAAGAGGGCACCATGATTCTGGAACTGGAGTTATGGGTAATTGTGAATCATCATGTGGATGCTGGGAAACAAACCTGGGTCCTTGGAAGAGCAGCAAGTACTCTTAATCACTGAGATATCTCTCTAGTCTCTATTTTCACATCTTGAAAAATATTTAGAATATATTTTTCATGCAAAATTATACTGAAGAATACTTAACTATCTAGTATTTATAATGTGAACATCAGGAATAAATGAAACTAGCAGAGAGTGTATGTTTGCATGGTAGGAACGGAATATTAGCCAATGTACTAAAGTTCTTCTAGCCCTAATATTATACTATATAATCTGTTTACATGTGGGATAAGACACTTATTGTAAATATCACACTGTCTTAACAAAGGGTCTCACATTGTAATGAATATATAGACAAATGATATGTACATAGATGAGTGAAAGGAAAAAATATACATATCTATACACATTTGAACAAAGTAGTTAGTTAGGTTTGATTTGATTATTTTACATTTTTAAGTAATTGCCTTCCTGCAGTTTGGTTGGGAAGTTGAGTAGGTAAGGTCGCTATGGTTTTACACTTTCATCTCTCTGATCTCTCAGCATTTCCCCCTATATCTGACTCCAGATATATATATATATATATATATATATATATATATATATATATATATATATATATATATATATATATATATATATATATATATATATATATATATATATATATATATATATATCACCAGTACCTCTGCCATAAAGCTACTATATATGTGTGAATATATGTACGTAAGTGTTTGCAGAGGCCAAAGACATCAGATCCCTTTTGAGATGAAGTTACACATATTTGTGAGCCACCCTATGTGGGGACTGGAACTAAACTTGGGTCCTCTGCAACAGCAGTACACTGAGTTAGGTCTCTAGCCACCTCAAAGTATAATTTTTTAAGAGCCAATGTTTTTCGTTTCTCTTTCCTACATAGGCAATAGTGTAATAACTATATCATTATTTCACATTTAACTGTTTGAGAAATTGAGCCTATTTTTCAAGGGAGGTACAACAGTTTACATTCCCACCAGCAGTGTACAAGGATTTTGTAGTTTTCATGTCCTTGGAAATATAAGATCCTTTTTTTTTAATCTAGTCATTTCAGGGAATGTGTTCATGAATGTCTGATTGTGATTGTGATTTGCATTATCCAAATGATTAATAATGCTGGATATCTTTTCTTGTGCTTATTGTTTATTCTTCTATAGACCAGGGAGAAGTGTCTATTCAAATGAGTTGATTGCATCTATATGGGTCATTGTCTTTTTATTGTTGAGTAGTAACTAAGAATTATTAATTCCGGATACAAGTTGGGTGCCATATACATATGGCTTGCAAACATTTTCTTTTATTATGTAGGTTTCCTTTCCATTTCCTTTTAATAAATTTTGGAGCATAAAAGCATTTTTTTCAATTTTGATGAAGTCAACTTTATTCACTTTCATATTTAATGTTCTATTTCAGAAGCCTCAGACTAGAATTTTGAAGATTATTCACTGTGGAAAAATAGGCAATATACTCGACTTGACAGGGCAGTTGCACACTTTAATGCATAGTAGTTTTGACAGCAATCTCAAGACTTGTTCACAATCCAGTCACCAAATCCCAGCACGGATAGAGAGGGACACATGGGGCACTATTGGTAATGTGTGACCGCTGCAGGAAGAAAAGGCAGTTTTCTTCAGTGCTATAGATCCAGAGAGGCTGCTCATGGTCCCTTAGCTGTCTTACATCCATGCCACACTTACAACATTAAGTGGACTCATTAACTTTCTTTCTTCCTTCCCTTCTTCCTTCTTTCCTTCCTTTCTTTTTAGGTACAGAAAGTTGGGAGGGAAAAGTGGTAGGGGTTATGGAAGAAGTCAGGGGTGAGGAAATGAGTTTATTTGGTCAAAACAAATTATACACATTCATTATGTGCTCAAATAAATAAATAAACAATACATAGTTTATACCTAGGTTTCTTTCAAGAATTTTAAAGTTTTGGATTTTGAGATTTAAATGCATGCATAAATAATATGCATTTGAGGTCATTTCTATGTGTGATGCAAACAAGTTCCCCTGCATTTTGTGTTCATTTTGGCTATGCTCATGTATTTTTTCCTAATAATTATCAGGATAAATTCCTGCATTTTAGTACAAAATCAACAGTTGGATTTTCATAGAAATTGCATCAGGTCATGGGTCAATTTGAAGTATGTGATGACTGGTATTATTCTTATTCAATCAAGCATCAATATCATTGTTAATATTGAAGATGGGATTAACATCCACAGTTATGCTAAGTAAAAATTGCCTTTGACAATGTGGGTAGGACTTATGTAATGAGGTGGTGGGCCTCTAGAATAAAGCAAGTTTCCAGAGATTTGGTGTGAATTCCTGGAGTTTGAGTTTCTAGCCTGCTTCCATAGCCAAGGGAGCTGATTCCATGTAATAAGTAAGGAAATAGAATAGTCTTCTTAGCAAAAATTCTATCATTTTTCCTTCTTCCTCTTATGCTTCCTATTGGTTCTCATTTTCTGTAAAATCCCAACTCATAGAGGGAATGTGATAGAGGAGGGCTGCCTGTTGGTTCCCAGCCACCTGGCTAGCTTAGACATGAAATAATCACACAGAAACTGTATTAATAAAATCACTGCTTGACCCATTATTTCTAGCTTCTCATTGGCTAACTCATATTAATTTAACCCATTTCTATTAATCTGTATATCACCATGTGGCTGTGGCTTACTGGGTAAAATTCTCAGCATCTGTCTCTGGCAGGGCTCCATGGCTTCTCTCTGACTCTGTCTTCTTCCTCCCAGCATTCTGTTTAGTTTTCCCCACCTAGCTTTGTTCTCTACACAGGCCCAATGACAGTTTCTTTATTAACCAATGGTAATCACAGCATACAGAAGGAAATCCAACATCAGAAATGCATGTTAACTTTAAAGTATATGAGACCTTCTACTACAGAAGCATGGACTAACTTAGTATTTTATTATATTTTTCATTTCTTTCAAAAGTGATTTACAGTTTTCCGTGTGTAACTCTTGTACTTCTTTAATTTTAAGACTTCTAATTTTTTTGATCAGTGATTCTCAACATTCCTAATGCTGTGACTTTTAAAACAGTTCTTCATGCTGTGGTGACCACAACCATGAAATATGAAATTATTTTCATTGCTACTTTATAACTGTAATTTTAGTACTGTTATATATTGTAATATAAATATCTGATATACAGGATAGCTGATATGTGATATCTATTAAAGGTCATTTGACTCCCAAAGAGGTCATGACCCACAAGTTGAAACCTGTTTTTAATGGGACTGGAGTGAAATCATCTTAAAAGAAACTTGATTAGCATTTGATAGTTATGCAAAATAGAATATAAATAGGTTATATCATGGCATTTTCATACATATATGCAGTGTATTATTTTAGCATAGTCACCTCAATTACACTCTCTGGTTACCCTTCAGCTCTAAAACTTGTTAGGTCATAAAAATGAATGACTATGAATGACAAAATTAATTAGATCATATAAATAAATAAGTATAAAAGAGGGAAAAAGAGAATGAGTGGAATTATTTTCTTAATTTTCTTTTGGATTTTCCACTGAAAGAATGTGAAATAGTATCAGATGAATTAGATCAGAGAATTTATTGTTATGAATCCAACAAAACTGCTTTTTACCTGTGAATTTAGTGCCATGGAAAATCCACTAAAGTTTTCCGTTAATAAAATTACTAAGCTTGTGCATTTTATGAGAACAGTGTGAAATTCAATTCAATGTGTAATGACCAAATAAAATAAATTAACATTTTAATATCATTCAATGTTTATGATTTCTTTCTATGGGGAAGCTTAGCACTCAACTTCTAGTTACTTATCAAACATGTAATTAATTGTCTTGAATTCTTTTCACACTATTGCTTTTTCTATAGAAGAAAAAATTAATTTCTCCAGTTGTATTTTGACATTTTCTTCTCTCCATGTTTTTCATGTTTGCCCACATGTGCATGGCATGGAATATGTCTGGAGATAGGACGAACTTTGAGAGTCAGTTTTCCCCACCATGTAAGGGTTAGGAATCAAAGTCAGAATGGTAGGCTCAGTGGCAAATGTCTTTATTGAAACACTGAACCTTATTATTAACCCATCAATTTATTTTTTATTTGTTTTAAATTCTATGTTGGTTATCTTTACCTTTTCACTGCCTCATTTTGGGGATTCTGAACCAGCTATTTTATAGTGTTTTACCTTAAATTCAATTGTAATCTCTTGCTATACAAATTTCCACAAAGGTCACTGTCCTGATTCCCAATGTATGTTAAATTTATAATAGTGCATTTCATATTAATAAATCATAAACATAGTTGCACAGAAAATTGTTTATCTTTCCATCTTCCTTTGTAATATTCACATACATATCCAATATTTACACATTAGAGTGTACTACAGTTATACAGAATTCATCACACTCTTAAGTTTGGTAGCTGTATGCCTGTCTATCATTTTAGAAATCTAAAGTTTATAGAAAACTAAACCTCTGCACAGTTTATTCACGTGATATGCTATTTACTGTGAGTTCAAGAACATTGAGTTCTCTGTAGCTAAACCTTCCTGAATGATTTATTTAATCTTTTGATTCAAAACACACACACAGTGTTTGGAATGCTAGTATGTTGGTGAAATTAATGGCCATGTTATTTGGAAAGCCCTTAAAATATGTGAAGCTCAACCATGCAGTGGTGGTACACGCCTTTAATCCCAGCACTCAGGAGGCAGAGGCAGGTGGATCTCTGTGAGTTCCAGGCCAGTCTGGTCTACAAGAGCTAGTTCTAGGATAGGCTCCAAAGCTACAGAGAAACCCTGTCTCAAAGAACCAAAAGCCCAACCAAAACAAAATATGTGAAGCTCAAATATTGGTCAAAGTGTTCTGGTCAGTTATTTTACATTAAAAGAGAGGACACAGCTTGAGTACTGCTCTTTTGAGAACGAGCCCATTTCTGTTTTCAAATTTTCAAAGAGTGAAAGACAAGATTGCCTGTAAATATCAAGTCTGTACAAAGTTGACTGTGACAGAGTGTTATGTATGTGAAGAGCTGGAGTTCTACTTTATTAATTCCAGAAAAGAAAGACATTTCCTTGTTGCTAAACTCCAGAATGTCTTTTTCTCTATGACTGGTTCTGTTTTCATTCATTTATCTTTTGTGGATGCTTTATCCATGCCACAGTAGCATGCTGTGCAGCAGTGACAGTTTATAAGTTAATAAATACCCACAGCACACAAGGCTGAGCAATTGACTCAAAGATGCTGGGTTTTCATTCAGTCATTAGTCAATGTTTTTGCTCAAATGGTTAGCCTCATGTAGAAGTAGAAATGAAGGATTTTAAGGATACACATAATTATTTAGAATACAAAGTGTATGCAAATATCTTAACACATTGAAAGGAAAACCTGGGTAAATCCTTAGTTTAAAAAAATAAATTATTGTCTTATGTAACTGTGACTTGTTGTAGGAAGAGGCTGCTTGTTCGTTCCCAGCTGCTAAGCCCAAAAATAATCACATGAGAAACTGTATTAATTAAATTGCTGCTTGGCCCATTAGCTCTAGCTTCTTATTGGCTAACTCTTACATATTAATTTAACCCATTTCTATCATTTTGTGCATCATCACATGGCTGTGGCTTACCGGCTAAAGCTTAGTGTCTATCTCTGGCAGGGCTACATGGCTTCACCTTGATTCTGCCTCCTTACTTCCAGCATTCACTTTAGTTTTCCCCACCCAGCTCTGTTCCCTATGTAGGCCCAAGACAGTTTTCTTTATTAACCAAGGTATTCACAGCATACAGATGGGAATCCCATATCAACTTGTAGTGATATTTTGTTTGTAATCTTACAAATAAAGCTTGCCTGAAAATCAGAGTGCAGAGCTAAGCCACTAGTGAGCCATAGAGGCCAGGAATGGTAGCACACACCCAGTACTCGGGAGACAGGCAGACAGATCTCTGTGAGTTCAAGGCCACTTTGAGATACACAAGGTTGAATTGGTCTAAAATAGAAATAGAGCTCATATGAAGTTAATCCCAGCACTTGAAATTCCATGCCTTTAATCCCAGCTCTAGGGAGGTAGAGACAGGAGGGATATGGCTAGGCAGAGAGTGGAATATAAGGCAGGAAGAGACAGGAGCTCAGATGCAGTCTGAGGATTTATAGAGACAGATGCCTTCTGAAGATTCAGTCTGATACTTAGTTTGAGGTTTCATAGAGTGGATTCATAGAGACAGGATTGCTCCTTTGGACTAAGCATTGATAGAGCTAAGAACTCTAGTGGCTGACCACTCTGCTTCTCTGATCTTCAGCATTAACCCGTATATCTGACTCTGGGTTTTAATTATTAAGACCAATTAGAATTTGTGCTACAGTGACTATAATGGCAAGATATACCCATGGATGCAATAGTGGCATGGATGTTTTGGGGATAAATAATTTCTATATTATTGCCTTGAAGGTCGACTACATCAGCAGAAATGCAAAGTACTGTAAATCTTGTCAAGAATCTATGGTGAGGAAGTTCATACATCACATTAATGAACCTACTCTGATTGTTCAACCAAATAGATGTGGTATCAGACAGATTTCTAAATTCATCTTTAGACACACTAAAGATGTGTAAACTTTACACAGCTCTTAGTTTGTGCATTGGACAGCAGCTAATGCAGCAGCTCACAACTGGTCACTGTGTAGAGAATAAAGTGTCAGTGATAAAGTATCAACCATAAATGGGGCATCTATATCATACATCTTCATTCTAAGGTTCAGGGACCATTATGGTATAGTTGATGTAAAGATAGTAAAGTCAGGGAAAATCATACTGAAACAATGCCTTTTGAATATGACAATACCTCCGCCTTCATTAAGTCTTGGGATTACCTGTGCTATACTTATGCAAGATGAAGCCAGTCAATATTCTAGCATGGTTAGGGGAAGTGCTCATTTGGCTGGCCCCTCACTATGAGCTTTTGAGTAGCATGAACTGGACTTCGTGGGTTAAAAAAGAAGACAGAAAATTGGGAAGGGTAGGTTGTATCTGAGAGGAGCTGCAGTTAATCTGATGAAAACACAGTTATGAAACTCTCAATAAAAGCAAAACAACAACAAAATCCACTGAATGTCTATATACAGAGGACTGTGGATTCAGCTCAGTAGTAGAGTATTTGCCTAGAATTGAGATCTAATGCTCAGCATCGCAAAATAATGTCCTTGTAGAAATTAAACATCATGGCATATGCTTTATTCTTGGCTGTTGAGGTGGCAGAGGGCTGATGGACCATTTGACCCAGTAGTACTAAGTAATCTTTCTCTGCCATCAATATACAAGCAACTCTTTGAGTGCATTACTGTTTAAAGGATTCTTAACAATTAAGAAGTAAAGTACACCTGAGGCAATAGAGAAATCTTGCATAGTAAGCAGGTAATTTCGTGGCAGGATACGTAGGCATCTTTCAATCCAGAATAGCCAATGTACTAGACCATACCAAATTATATTTATAAATATGATTATGAGTTTGGGGTTAAAGCATCCTGTCTTAGCTACAACTCAACAATTCCTTTTGTAACTAGAAATCATTTTATCTTATGACACTACTATAACCCAGTCTAGGTTTTGGTAGTAGCTAGTGAGATTCTGCTGTAATCAATACTTAAAAGATGGAGCTGGTATTGAATAGAGGTTGAAAGAATTTTTAAAATATGATAGACAATGTATATATTACTTGATGAGATTGTTGGTAGAAAGCTGGATATTTCTCATCCTAGTGAGAGCACCTATCAATTTAACCCACAAATAGTGCACTTCAACTTACGAGGCTTTTAAGGCACTTTAGGATGAAATTTATTCGAAGTGATTATCTGTTCTGAGTCTCCCACCACTCATGCACAGAATGATTATAATCAGCCTCCACAGATGGAAAGATGCTCTTATTAAATATTCACCCTTTCCACATATTCACTTGAGAAATGGATGTTTGAAAACATGTACCTGAGCCCTCTTGAGGCACATGGTTGGAAGAAAACTTGTTTTGTTTTCAAAGAATTGCAATTAACATGAAGAAACTAATATTTTCCACATTTTAGTCTAGGCTCTACACAGTGTAAGGATTAGTTATACATATTCCCTGTGGTAATGTGAGGTCAGGTCAGGTGCTATGCCATAGAACATTGCTTTTCCAAACTACAGCCACCACCCAATTCAGGAGATTTCTCAGAGCCAGTTTAAAACCACACAAGTGTATACTACAGTGGGATTCTAGGACTGACAAAAGGTTTGAGGCCATCCTTCCACTGTGGTTCTTAATGTGCTTTGTGAAAATAAGACTGTAGACAGAAGTTTCTGTCCATCCCAGTCCCATAGCCATTCAATCCCCAGTAAAGATGCAGAGGCTTATATTAATTAGAATCTGTTTGGCCTATTAGCTCAGGCTTACTATTAACCAGCTCTTACAACTTAATTTAACCCAAAATTCTTATGTATGTTTAGTCACGTGGCCTTGTAAATTTTAATTTTTTAAAGTTACATAGAACTCCTTATCTTGGTGACTCTGCAGCATGCAATGGACTTAAGCATACCTTTAATTCAAAGAGGGGAAGAGTGCAGCTTCAGTGCAACAAAAGGACTGGATAGAATTTCAAACTCTTGGCCCCACTATAAATTAGGACCACTGGAAGTAAGCTCCAGTAATCTGGGACTTCTGATCCTCCCAGATGAACCTGATTTGTGTGAAAGCCATAGAAGCCACAGTGTTTTCAGTCTTTTGTTTCATGATAGAATTATGTTTTTAATTTCATAAAGCATGTGGTAGGACCAATATTTTTGCCATGAAGAATATGTGTGTGTGTGAGAGAGAGAGATTCTGTATACACACACACACACACACACAGTAAAGCATGGACAAGCACAACTACTTATAGAGGGTTCTGTATTCTTTGAATTGTTTACTTGTTTTAATAAATGAAAACTGTTCAAAAGAATTTTAAGCAGACACAGGTGAATTACAGTGAGTTGCTGGCCATCCTGGTCTACCATAGTGGGTTCTATGCTAGCTATGGCTACATAGTGAGATTTTGCTTGAAAAAAAAACAAAATAAAATGGAAAAAAAGGTAGCTTAAAGAGAACTCTTCTGAGTATTCTTTGTTCCTGACCATTTTGATGCTTTTTGTACTTGAAGGGCTTCCCTGACACAACAAAATGCTGATATGTTTATGACCAGTAACTTACCATTTTTCTGAAAATGGAAAAATAAGATCAGTAACATAAACAGCCAAAAACAAAATTAAGGTGCTTGGACAAAGGGAGATCAGCATAGGGAGCAAAGTGAGTGTACTGGTATTTATACAAGAGCCTTTGAATTCAAGACAGACAAGTGCTTTACCTCCTGCAGGTATGCTTCTGAGCTTTGACAGGATGAAGCAAGAGGAGCAGGCCTTAAAATGAAGCCACAAACTAACTGGGCTAAGTGCTGTGGGATAATGCTCTTGTATACTGTAAAGATTTGTCACTAATATTGGTTTGATAAAACACTGATTGACCAGCAGCCCGCCAGGAAAGTATAGGCAGAGAAAGCAGACTAAGAGAATTCTGGGAAGAGAAAAGGCAAAGATACAGTCACCAGTCAGATGCAGAAGAGTCAAGGTGAGAATGCCAGTGACAAAAGGTACTATGCCACGTGGCTAAACATACATAAGAATTTTGGGTTAAATTAAGTTGTAAGAGCTTGTTAATAGTAAGCCTGAGCTAATAGGCCAAACAGATTCTAATTAATATAAGCCTCTGCATCTTTACTGGGGATTGAACGGCTATGGGACTGGGATGGACAGAAACTTCTGTCTATAGCTGAGATTGGTGAGGACCTTCTGCTGAATCTGGCCCAAACATCTTGGGAATCATCACCTTTATTTCTCTGTAAAAACTCTTGGTGCCATGGTAACTATGTTAAATATGTTTTGAAACACACCCCTTTGTTTGGTTTGTGCCACCATTCTTCCCATGTTGACTACTCCCAAAGCCTTTATTGTCAGGCATCAGCAGCTCTAGAGAGCTAGATAAAAAAACATCTACAGGAAGGAAGGCTTGTATTTTCCTTCTACTCTCCCAGGTGGAGAAGAAGTTAGCTATTTAGCCTTGTAATTTTCCTCTACAGAAGACAGGAGTGAGGCAAAGGGACAGTGATGACACCATGAATGCAGAAGGGATGGCAAACCATAGATCCTTGTATAGTGGTTTCTGAATGACCAATGTGAATGTTTAAGAGACATATTGTAAAGAGTTGTCATGTGAAAACAGATGTTTATATTGTAGCTTATTTGAAGCTAGTGGCTTTATCTATGGAATTTACAGTTTAAATCCAGTTTCTAATATACTTGATAGCATACAATGGATAATAAATACACATTGAAGTTTTTTCTTTGAATGAATATAAACAGTTTATTTGGTGCGTATTTGGGTATACAACAACAAATATTAAACAACTTTTTAAACTTTTTGTGCACAGGGCAGAAAACTGCCTGTACATGCTATGTCCACTTTTGGAACACAGATTTTTAACAATTATTAATGCACAAAATCTTACATATCATGCAACTCTATGCCAAGATTCCAACTTTCTTCCATGCAACAGATATGAAGATCTAAATGGAAACCTAGCTAAGTCTTAAACACTTTTCCAGTAGCAAGTATAATATATGTTGGTTAGGGGGAACCAGTCTCAACATTTCCTTGTACACAATACAATGGTCACGTGCCAAGTACGATAACAGAAGAACTTGTACATGTACAGATGACACAGTTCTTATTTGAAAAACACAAAAGACAACACCACTGTTCCACAGTTCCTGTCTTTACACAAGAAGCCACAATGATAGATAAACATGATACACGAATGGAATTAAGAGTAATCTACACTTGAGGATAATCCTGTTTCAATTTATCTATACTGACTCAGGTTGACGACACAACTCAATTTCTACGCACAAAGTACAGCACAAAAACTTGACCAGAATACTACAGTTCTAATTAACAGCAAAAAGAGAGATAAAGAGAGATAAAGGAGGGGGGAGGGAGAAAGGTGTGGAGGGAGAGGGAGAGAGAGGACAATCCATGATAATACTGCTACCTTGAGCCTGCTATGCCAATTCAGATTTAACCTTGAATTTGGTTGCTTTGGATTAAGTGACAGAGTGGATAGGACCATAGAATTTCAGAAATCATACAGTTTCACTATATTAAAGAGTACATTTGAATCAAGCATAGATAGAAAACAGGAAGCCAAGAAAACAACACAGTTCACAGAATTCTTTGCCCCTACAAAACATTTAAGCAGTTAATTTTATTTTGTTGTTGTTGTTTTTTTTTAAAGAATAGTTGTGGTCTTTCAAATTTTTCTTAGTTGGGAATCAAATTGACCAGCACTAGTGCTGTGAAATATTTTTGCTGTTATCCCCAAAGTATAGGTGAGATCATGAGAAAATTTGGCCTGTCCTTCTTCCAGGTTTAGTTCATTGATAATGCTTGGCACTCTTTTGCACAAGCTAACTCTAAATTATGGGGCTTTAGTATGGATGGTAACAAGGTCTAATGGCAGATAGAATAGGGAACTCTGCCTATGTGTTTGTTAAACCTCAATGAGAAGTTTGAACTTTTGGATGAAGGACTGCTAGAAGGATTCAACAGCACCTGGAGATAAGGTTCTGTTATAGAGCCCCCATTTTGCCCTCACTGGCTACGTTGATTCATTGTGGCTCATGGATTTGCCTCCATTCAGCACACCGGAGACGCTTCTGCTCTTGGTCGGGGTCCCACTTCCAGATCGGGAGAACTCCGTGAGATCGTGCAGAGACGGCTCCTTATACATGGCCACTGAAAAGCACAGAGACAGTGGAAAAGGCCTTTAGTGTATTTTACTGTTCCAAATTTCTACAACAGATCCTGTGTTTGCATTTTAAAACTTCTGAGTCCAGGGGCAAAGCTCATGTTAATCATCTCAACTTAGTCATTCTGCAATACATATAATATCTCATACACAATAAACAGCTTTTATTTATCAAAAGATTTAATTTTGATCATTGAAAAGGAACAAAGACAAAAATTTTGTTTTGTTACTAAGTTTCTATGTCTTAACTTAAACATAGAAGTACTTAGCAGTGTGGATGAGATTAAATTAAATGAATTCTGGCCCTCATATAGTCATACATAAAGGATTTTAATACCTAATTTCTATCACAGTTTTATATGCAGGGAATAATAAAAAGACATTTAATAAAGCTCTCAGATATTTAAATATAATCTATAAAACACTGAGAAAGTGTAATAGTAAAATTTTACACATTTTAAAGCGTTGATTTCTATCATACTTTAAATGAAACTCATTACGATTAAAAGTTTTAGTATGATTCTTAGAACAATAAATGGTAACAATTATTATTGTTGGGCTATACATCACAGTACTAGTGTATACCTGTGAAGTACATGCATCACCTTGTAAGAATGCTATGATATAAAAACTCATTTTTTAAATTAGAGATAGTTTCTGATTGTAGCCTAGGATGCTCTGGTATCACTAAGTAGCCAGTGAATTCTCTTACTTATATTTTACTGATAATCATGAGGCACATGTAGGTAAGGACTATTTCAAGATCATTCAGTTAACATTGGGGCATGGTTGCAAATGCTGGTATTTTTGCACTTTGGAGGTTTAAGAAGGAAGATCATGAATTTGAGGCCAACCGGGATGAAAAAGAAAGCCCAGTTATATAGGTGAGCCTTCGTTTCAAACAAAGAAACACAAATACAGTCCTATCTCCCAGTTAGTGAAAATGAAGCTGGAAACTGAACTTTGATATTCTGGCCCAGGAAATGAGTTGTAAAACACAATGTGACACTTATTTCAATAAGTTTGAATGTGTGTGGAGCTAAGGGGATCACTACTACTTTAAGCCTCTACTGTACTCTCAGGTGGGTGATTTCTTCTATTTTGTTTGTATTTTCTGTCTCGTGTCTGTGTCTTCCCCTCTAATATTGCTATCACCAATTTTATCTTTATATCTATTTTCGCTAGTTTTGTCTTACCCTGACACAAGCTAGAGTTATTTGGGAAGAGAGAACCTTAATTAAGAAAATGCCCTGAGGAGATTGAACTATAAGCTTGCTTACGACAGTCTTTTTTTTTATTATTGTTAAAAGAAAAATTTACATTTACTCCCCTTGTTCCCGGCCCTCCCGCTCCCCCACTACCCCACCGCCCTCCCCCTGCTTCCTTAAGATGGTGCAGGAT
>JAQHUG010000332.1:890270-905460 GCA_028555095.1 Dicrostonyx torquatus | reverse complement strand
TCTGCTCTTCCACTGGACCTTGGTAGCTCAGTCCCTTGTTCTGATGTGAATGTGGGTCTCTGTCTCTATCTCCATCCATCATGCGAAATTTCTATGGTGACGATTAAGATATTCAACAAAGTAACTATGGGACAAGTTCAGTTCAGGCAGTCTTGATTGATGCAAGAGGGCCTATGTGCGGGTGCTGCCACCACTGAGCTGATGGTACCGGGTGCTGTAAGGAAGCAGGCTGAACAACCAAGCAAGTCACAAAACAGCATTTCTCTATGCCTTTGCTTTAGTCCTTGCCTCTAGGTTCCTGCCTTTTATGATGGCCTGTGGTGTGGAGTGGAAGGGAAGTAAACCCTTTCTTGCCCAAGTTGCTTCTGGTAATAGTGCTTTAGCTCAGCAAATAGTAGCCCTAACTAAAGAAAGAAATTGGTATCAGATCATTAGGTATTGCTGTGACAGACCTGAGCATGTGCTAGGGAAGACCGTTGGGCTGCAAAAGCCATTGATTGTTAAAACTTAGAGAGTTGATGTGAGAAGAAAGACTATAGACCAGTGCAGATAATGGAAGCCTGGCTGGTGAAGTCTCAGAGGGAATTTTTGAGTGTATGTTAAAGACTCTATAGACCTATTTGATATTTTAAATGAAGACTCACCAATGGAAAACTTTTGGTTTGTTGGGACAGTTGATACCAGTCAGCTGGGGCGAACAAATAGGATATAATTAAGAAGATCCCAGCATCTGGGAAGGGTTTGCTTAGGGGCAGCACACAGAGCTACGGTTCAAAGGTGGCCAAGGCTCTACCTTGTGCTGGTAGCCAAAATGGATGATGTGTGTTTACCAGGTGTTACTAGTTTTGAAGACAAGAAGGGTTAATAGAGAGCAGATAAGGTTTTGCACTGTGAGAGGTCAGGAGAGGCCATTGGTGAATGTGCAGTTTCAGTTGAAGTAGAAGTTCCAGGATTGAAGGGGGAGTTGAGAAACATTGAGGATTGGCCCCATGTGCAGGGTAAGATTCCCTGATGAGAAGAGCCCAAAAGAACCTATTGTTGAAGGTACAGCCCAGGTAGAATAGAAATGCTAACACTTTGGTGATGCTAGTAACACGGCATAACCATCAAGGAGGGCACCAGCTGTGGAGAAGAGCTGGGTTGAATCTAGAAGATAAGTTGTGTATGCTATGAATAGCAAAACTTCAAGAAGGGCTGCTCCCAAGGCAGTTTTGAAGAAAGAGCAATCATAAATTGGTCCCAAATATCCAACACTGAACTTTTTACGTTGTTGAATACCTGTTTTGCTTTGATTTGATTGTGACTGTCCTATGTTTATTCCTTCTTATAGTAAGAAAGTACATAATTTGTTTTTGATTTTACAGAAGCTCACAGTTAAAAGACTTTAGCTATTTTAGAAAGAGTTTGGGATTTTACAGAGACTTTAGATAGTTCAGAAATACTCTGAACTTGAAAGAGATGTTGAACATTTTGAAGAGACTGAACTTTTAAAATGTTTGAAAATTTAAGGACCGTAGGACTTTTAAAAAGTGGCATGTTGTATACTGTGATACTGATATTGACATGCCATCATGGGGACAAATAAGAAAGGGAAGGTTCTAGTTGAGCGATGATGTATTTGTGTATCAAATTGGTAAGTAGTCAATTGTGCTGGCTAATTTTATGTCGATTTGATACAAGTTAGAATCATTTAGGAAGAAAATACCTCAGCTAAAAAAATTCCCCCATCAGACTGGACCAGTAAGTCAGTGGGGGCGTTTTATTGATTGATGATTGACATGGGAGGGTTTAGACCACTTTTGACAGTGCCACCCTTCGCTGGTGGTTCTGAGTGGTATAAGAAGTCAGGCCAAGCTGGAGGACCTTAGTGCTATGAGAAAGCAGGCTGGGCAAGACATGAGGAGCAAGTCAGTAAACAACATCTCTCCATGTCCTCAGGATCAGGTTCTGCCACCAGGTCCTGTCATGTGTGAGTTGCTGTCCTGACTTTCATGGACTGTGAGGTGGAAGTGTAAGATTAAAAAACATATATATATATATTTTGGTTTTTCGAGACAGGGTTTCTCTGTGGCTTTGGAGCCTGTACTGGAACTAGCTCTTGTAGACCAGGCTGGCCTCGAACTCACAAAGATCCGCCTTTCTCTGCCTCCAGAGTGCTGGGATTAAAGGCGTGCGCCACCACCACCTGGCTTTAATAAACATACTGTTTCCCAGCTTGTCTTAGGATATATTGTTTTACCACCGCAATAGAAACCCTGAGATAACTCTTTTATTTCTCTTAATCTGAAAAAAACCAAAAAAACAAAAAAAAACTGTGAATGAAAATTCTTAAGACTATATAGACCAAGGGGTTTTCCTACAAATTTTAAATATGTGTGCATTTTAAACTCCATGGTTAATCTCTACAAGCCATTTTGGTATAATTTAGGGTTCTTAGTTGTCTTCAGTTAGTAATTTAGGTACTTACTTCTAAGAAATGTGTTACTATGGATAAGTTAATATGAGAGTAGATGCCACCGTTAATGTCTGAATGTTAGCATGGCTTTTACATTTTGGCCTTGATGGTTTTTAGTGCTGTGAACTGTTTGAAAATGTATGGATAGATGTCCTAATATGGAAGAATTACGTTTCACATATAAAAGGATAAAAATGACTTATTTAAATTAGTAGCATTCATAGCATAATCCACAGTCCATAGGCTATCAAATTTACCTTTCAGTGGTTTGGGCAGAAAATGTGCTGCGGGCTTGTTCTTCTTCACGTGGTTGCCTTTCATGATCTCTCCTTCTTTGTTCAGGCCCAGATACCACCCTCGGCCTGACTGCTGCTGACGGTAGATCATCGATGAGTATGTCACGTAGTAATTTTCAAACACAGATTCTTTGAATTTGCATTCAGGTGTGAAATGTTCCTGCAACAAAAGTAAATAAAAAGTCAGTATTTATAAGGGTGTGAATTTCAAGTAGAATAGATAGAAAAGTGCATTTCAGGAATTTAGATAATACTTTGTTAAAACTTGTATGAAGGGTAGTCTATTAGAATAGGACAATTATTACTGGAAAACAAAAGACAACCTGTAGCAATTTATGTTATCTTCTAAGAGAACACCCAAAGTGAAAATGTGGCTGATCAGAGATTGGCTCCTTGTAGTAAGCCATTTGAAGATTTGGACAAGCCACATAAATGTATGCTGAACCAAGTCAAGAGTAAAGGGATTGAAAGACAAGCATAAAGCTGTTATAGGACTTTTATTTCCTTAACAATAAATAAAAGTAAAAAACATTTAGTTTGCATTTATTTTTATATTATTATTATTGTGTATGTGAGTGGTGTGTGTGATGTGTATAGCTCACATGTGACGGTCAGAAAACAAATATGTTCACTCCTTTCACTTTCATTTACATTTCGGGGATTGAACTTAGGCTTTGTGTGCCAAGTGTCTCTTCCTGCTGAGCCATCTCACCTGACATATGATTTTCATAAATTCTCAGGTTATCATATATTATGGTTATCAGTTGCCTGAATATTAAAACAGTATTAGGATGCTGGTTGCCTAGTTTTCTTTTAAAAAGCTTATTTTTCTCCATAAGATAAACAGAATTGATTTTTTTTAGTTTATTGGATCTTAATTTAAAATAGAATTTACCTCTAACTTCATTATTTTCATAAATTAACAGTCACAAGCAAATCAATATGGTAGTGAAAACTTTACAGAAATTCTATGAACAAACACAAGCGAATTACCCAGAGGACTTTAAACCCTGGAGTGTGGTTTTCTGTATTGGACTGTGCCATGTTTTCTTTAGAATGGGTCATTCAGATGAAAGTTTTCTAACCATAGTAGATTGTTTCAAGGACAAAAATCAGCCTTCTTTTTAGATTGGGTGTATACATGTACACATACATGGAATATACATATATTAAAGTTGTCACTTCTAAATTATATAAAACAGTAGATTTTAACCTATAAGAAAATTCATAGAGTAGCAGAAGAGTCACTTGGAGTGGAAAATAACAAGGAAAATAAAGTAGAAACAGAAGATGTTATTAGATCTTTCTTCTAATTTGCTGAGATGTTATCAGGAACAACAGTTGATACTCTTACCCAATGTTTACAAAGCCTTGCTATGCATGTTTTCTAGGCTACTGGTCTTTGTTAAGCAGTGTCTATGTGTTTCTTCTTTCCTTCATTTTCACATTTAGTATCATGCTCAGTATATACGCCAGGTGAGCAACAAGATTTGAAATGTTCTAAAAGTTACTTTAGTGAAGGGGAACACATTTCTCAGCATTTTTCTGGAAGGGAAGCTTGCAACCAATTTTCTTTTCTTTTTTATTAAACCCTACCTCATTCCGTATTATGTCTGATGTTCCTATTTGCTCTGCAGAATGTACTTGGTCAAGTATATTTGGGGTTATTTTATTCAGTCTAGGAATACACTTTAGATCTTCCAGGATTCACACAAATTCAACCTACTAAAGCAGAAATGTACTTCTGGGGCAACTGTCACATGGGAGAAACTTAAAGAAGTTCTATTCATGGGTTCTGAAATTTTCTGTTTTGTGGGATTTCTCAACAAAGATATTTGATTAAAAAAAAATCTCCACATTTTCCCTAGTGATGAGGAAAATATCTGGAGTTCTTGGAAATTAAATCATCACTTGGATAAAGTATTCTTCCTTCCTTGGAAAGTAGACTTTCCTTTCATAAAATGTCAGAAATAATTTGCTGGGAAATCTATTGAATGATACAGATGATCAAGTTAGGTGACACTCTTCAACCACTGGCCCAGAGGATCTCCAAAAGAGGCCGTCTGAAATGCCCACCCAGCCCTGCAGTTATTCAGTTCCAAAGAAACACACAGAAGTCTACATTAATTATAAACTGGTTGGCCTATTAGCTCAGGCCTCTTATTAACTAATTCTTACATCTTAAATTAGCCCATAATTCTTGTCTGTGTTTGCCATGTGGCTTGGTAGCTCTTATCAGTGAGGCCTTCTCCTCATCTTGCTTCCTCTGTGTCTGGGTTACAACTGCAGACTGAACCTTTCCTCTTCTCAGAATTCTCCTATTCTGGTTGCCTCTACTTCCTGCCTGGTCACCCCACCTATACTTCCTGCCTGGCTACTGGCCAAAAAGTGTTTTATTAAAACAATATAAGTGACAGGGTACAAGATCATTGTCCCACAGCAAACCACATGAGAAAATATTCCTGACTATAGAATGAGTAAATGGGACCAAAATGTGTCCTAAGTTAAGTCTCTCAAACATACCATGCCATGCTTAGCATTATGTGTGATAGCAGCGATTATTCATTAATTTTATATACATTTTCAGATGGTCTATTACATATCTGAATGACACTAAAATATTCAGTGATAATTAATACATATTCTTCTCTATATCTGAAGGGATCAGGCAAATGACTAGCACAATACACACACACACACACACACATATATATATATATATATATATATATATATATATATGCCAGAACTACCAAGACAAAGTTCAGAAAAAAATATATATTGTCTGAGAAGAGAGGAGGAGGTCAGACCTAATTCTGACAGGGACACTAAGGATAGTTTCATAGACAGAAGAGATCATTATATCTGAGTCTTGAAGCATGGGAAAGAATTTAACTCAGAAATAAAGAATGATGGTTGAAGCACAGGTCAACACTTATTCCGTCCTCAACTTACTCTTCCACTCTTATTATCTAGACTCTACCAACTTGCAGCTTCCCAAACTTAAACCCAGGGGACATGTGCATTCATTCATATGCTTTCTACTTCATGTTTCCATAGCCATCACCTTGCATACTTATGGCAAGTATATGACTTTAGGACCTCTTCAGCAGACTACTCTAAGGATCTCATAATTGGTCTTCCTTATTCTCCCGATGTATTTGTTTTCTAAAAGTAAGGTTTCCTTCCTCATAAGCTCTGGATGATTTCACCTCACATATAACAAAAGCAAGTAATGACTGTTGTTTCCTATTCAGTCACCACCATTCTTTGATCCTCCATGCCTTTCCAAATGCCATTTACTTGTTTAGTAACTCATCTTTCTTTTTCTCTGTCTCCTAGTTTTCTTCTCACCCCTCAAGATCTACTTTAAATATAATTCCTCTTTGTATACACGTGATTTCTTCTAATCAGATCGGATTATATCGACACCCAGAGGCTCTACCTAGATCACTGGCATGGTACCCATGCATGGGAGACATGCATTTGTATTTCAAAACCTATCCTACTGTATCCCCCCAAGCTCAGGGTAGACCAGTTGATTAGTATGAATATTGAATTTCAGTGATCGAGACTAAATACTGAAAATTACATGACTTATTAGAGTATCAGTTTCCAAAACGTCTGCAGGGAATTTCCTTTATATCACAGAATAAAATCAGTTATATTTATAAGGAGGCTGTCATTGCATGGACAGATCTTGCATGAGTGATTTAACAGCTGTTAAGAATAATGTGGCACCTACAACGCTAAGAGGAAGTCTTGGCAATTGTTACAACTATTGGAAAATGGCAAGGAAGGACTCAATGAACTGAATGCTCTGTCACATCCTGACAATTTCTTAGTCATCCCTACTAAATTTGGACTCAAAAGCTCAGCAGAGAAGAAAATGAGGCCAAAAACGAGAAAAAAAAAAAGTTGAAGCAACCAAAGGAGTGTTCTGTTCTCTGTGTGTGACACTGTCATTTTTATCCTGTGTTAGAATGAGTAGGCAGAAGAGGCTTGATTCTATTAAAATGTGGAAACATTTAGCATCCCATTTTATGCAGAAGAGTCCAACAAAGAAGTTAAAGGTGCAATTGCATCTCTTCAGTACATATAAGCAATATCAATAATGGAAACTGTATTTGGCCAATGCCAAGAAAGTCCTATTTTGAGGAGACCTGGTGAATAGGACATCAAGGAACAAATTTACTTTGATTGGTTGTGGATGCCTCCACACTGGTTTCCTGAAAGAAGGTACCAAAGTGAACACAAAAGAGGCACTGAATGAAGGCAGCATTAGCTGTGCCCTATATTTAAAAGGCAGTAGATAAATAGATAAATATCTGCTATCATAATGGGCATATGAGTCACATATTCCTTGCATAGTTCCTATGAAATTACTTAATATGAGTATAAAATAAAAGGTACTTTGGAACTTATAACTTTTTTTTTCAAGACAGTGTTTCTCTGTAGCTTTGGGTTCTGTCCTGGAACTAGCTCTTGTAGACCAGACTGGCCTTGAACTCACAGAGATATGCCTGCTTCTGTCTTCTGAGTGCTAGAATTAAGGGTGTGCACCATCACTGCCTGGTTAATACTTTTACTGAATTAACTTCTCTTAATGTTTACCTCTCATACTCATATACATTTTCCAGATAAATAATATTTAGTTCATGAAATAATCGGTCTCAAAAACCTTCTCTGTTGGTGATTTGTATTTTATTCCTTTACAAGTTCAAGATTTGTTTCTTTTTTGGTGGCTATTAAACTTCTTATCTATATGTAGTTCATACTAACTAGTTAATATCATATTTTGGCCAATGAATGAGGGAAGTTTAGAGAATACACAGATCCAAGAGTAATATCTAACAGTTCTTTTTCCAAACCCACTTTACTCATATTATTCAGAAGTAAATAATTATCTGGAGGCTAAAATAGCAAATATGAATAAATTATTTTAAAACCCTCACACGTCAATAGAACATACTAGAGAACTTCTGCAGCCAAGGATACTAAGGGTCAGCCGCTCCTATCAAGGCAGAGAAGGTCTCAATATAGACATTTTAAGGCACAATGGGTAATACTGGCTTCATATACAAATAAACACAAGATTTAATGGTGTGCCAGAAACATTGTCCCAAACCACAGAACTTGAGACTAGTGGAAATCGTTATTCTTTTTTAGAGTCTACAGATGTGGCTCTGCCTTGTGTTGCTTCAGTCACAATGGCAAAGTGTGGAGACAGCATAGTGTTTGGCTTGCTGGAGCTAACGCTTGGTTAAAGGAGACTTGGGTTAGAAGGGCAGCTGCTCTAAGATGATGCCAGTAGGGCTATGATTTAGAGCTGTGCAACCAGGAACCATGACCTGAAACAACAGAGCTTAAGGTTTCTGTGTGTATTTGTCGGCCAGGCTCTATAAGCACATCTCCAGCATTAGAACAGATGCACCGAGATTAAATACCTTCATAATTAAAAAAAGTAATTTAGCAAACAGAGGCCATAATAACAGGGCTCTCATCCACCCACCCCACTCCCCATTCTCTTGTAGTTTAAGCTACGGTGTCACTGCAAGGTGACAGTGTTACATTTGTATTGGTAGCTAGGCAGGATGAGAAGCTTTGAGGACTACCATGTAGACTGTAAATGTCCTTTTTACACATTTAGCCCCCACAACATATTTTTAGGTAGGCAGCATAGATTCTTTTGGATCTAGGGAGAGCAAAATTGTCTACTAAAGTGGTTCCTACAAAAACTGGTAATGTTTAATCTGGGTAGCAAGGACTGTCATCACAGATCCTGGTGTATAAACTATTGTTCTCAAAAGATTTTGCTTATGGCATCTATGACATTTTTAAAGTAGGAAATAAAAAATAAAAACAGTTTATAGATTTATATGTGCACAACAACAGAAGCATCACTAACAGCCCTGAAATATGATTTTTTTCAGCAAGTTCAATAATCAAATTTTATTTCCTTTCTCTTCAATGCTCCCAGTGACCTCTTTTCCCCTTCTATCTTCCAGTACATTTTTGCAGACTAATCCTCCAATTAGTTTAGCAATTCCTGTCACTAGCAAGGGTTATTCATCTAATCTTGAGCCATGTTCTAATGAGAATTAATTTTCTGGATTTAAAATGTGCAGGTTATTTAAGCAGGTCTGATTTGTGTATGTCAATTATTCTCCAGCCTATTGAAAATCGTGACTAGATTAAAATCAGAGTTTCAGCTCTTTTATAAGATAAGTAAATGGAATTTTAAAATATAAATTATACCCATGGGGTGACAAGGTAACTACCTATATTTCCCATTTTGGCTTCTCTTACATCAGTAATCTCAAAATCCAGGACTAATTATTATATCCAGAGCTTTGATATTCTCTCCAAGGGTATCTTTTTATCTGAGGCAAATAAACTTCATTATTACTGAGTTCAAAGCACGGAAAGGAAGAAGCTCAGGAAAAGCGAATCAACAAATTGTGCTCTGTAGCCAAGCAAATGTATTAATTCATGATAAAGGGTGTAGTTTATGCAAAAAAAATCCCATTGGACTAAGATAATTAAG
Organism: Dicrostonyx torquatus; assembly: GCA_028555095.1. Classification (NCBI taxonomy): domain Eukaryota; kingdom Metazoa; phylum Chordata; class Mammalia; order Rodentia; family Cricetidae; genus Dicrostonyx; species Dicrostonyx torquatus. The sequence continues at coordinate 896,162 of JAQHUG010000332.1, read as the reverse complement.
GATAGTTCTTGATATAAGGCATGGATTACAGGATTGACCTATACATATATGATGAAAATATATGTGAAGGGCAGTGTCATATGATGAGACCTTTGAAGCTGCCTTGCACGAATTCAAAAAAAAAAGAAAAGAAGGCCTAATTCTGGCACTGTATCTACCTAATAAATAGAAGGCTCTTTTAGAGAAGAGACATAAGAGGTCAGCACTTGCCTCCTAGGGGAGAAACGCTAAGTGATAAAATGAGGAAAGGAGCCTAGGGATAACTGTAGTGTGTATGTGTGAGTGTGTGTGTATTGTATTGCATGTTCATGTGGGTGTGTGCAAATGTGCCTATGGGTGCATACGCAGGTGATTATGGTGGAAGGTAGAAATTGATGTTCTCTATGCAATTTTGAAACAGGTTCTCGTATTGTACCTGTAGCTCATCAGGTTGCTGACCACTGATTCCCAGGGATCTACTTATCTCTGACAACCAAACTCCAGTGCTAGGGTTTTACATGGCCTCATGCTTATATAGCAGGCATTTTACCAAAAAACCCATCTCCCCTGCCTGATAAACTCAATCTTCAAGACATGGAAGAGAAGATGGGGAGGGAAGAAGACAAAAGAGGGTTAAAAAAAGACAAAATAGTGTAGCTGGGGAGATGGCTTTGCAGTTAAAAGCTTTGGCTGCCTCTGCAGATGGTTCAGGTTCAGTTCCCAGCATTCATATGGTGGTTTACAACTATATGTAACTTCAGTTCCAGGAAATCCAATACATTCTTCTGACCTTTGTGGGCACCACACATAAATGTGGTGTACATACATTAACACAGGGAAAACACACACACACACATAAAGTTTTAAAAAATCTTTAAAAAAACAATTTAAGAAAGACACCTGGGAGCATGGAGGAGGAGGGAGAACGGAGGGTGGAAAGGGAAGAGGAGAGTAGAAGGGGAGGGGGAGGAGAACTTGAGGGAACAGGATAGTCAAGATGGAGGAAGGACAGAGATGAGAGCAAGGAAAGAGATATTTTGGTTGAGGGAACTATTATGGGGTAAGGGAGAAATCTGGTGCTAAGGAAACTCCCAGGAATCTACAAGGATGACCCCAGCTAAGACCCTAAACAATAGAGGAGATGGTACCCAAACTGGCCTTGCCCTGTAGTCAAACTGATGATTATCTTAAATATCACCATAGTACCTTCATCCGGCAACTGATGGGAACAGAGTCAGAGACCCACAGCAGAGCTTGGGGCTGAGCTCCCAAAGTCCAGTTGAAGAGTAGAAGAGGTGAGAATATGAGCAAAGAGGTCAAGACCATGAGGGGTTCATCCACTGAGGCAGTTTACCTGAGCTAATGGGAGCTCATCAACTCCAGCTGGATAGGAAAGGAACCAGCATAGGACCAAACTAGATCCTCTGAATGTGGGTGACAGTTGTATGGCTGGGGCAGACTGCAGGGCCACTAGTAGTGGACCAGTATTTATCCCTACTGCTTGTACTGGCTTTTTGTAACCCATTCTCTTGGAATGGATACCTTGCCCAGTGTATATGTAGTAAGGAGGGCCTTGACCTTCCCCAAAGCAATGTGCCTCACCATCTCTGAGGAGTGTAAAGGGGTGGTGGTGGGGTAAGGTGGAGGGGATGGGAGGAAGGGAGGGAGTGGGAACTGGGATTGGTATATAAAATGAAAAAATAGTTTGTTTTCTTTTTTGAAAAAAAATTAAGTAAAATAAAAAATCTGGAAAAAAAGAAAGACAAAACAGTGCTTAAGCTGAAGTGAGACTAAAGAGAGATCCTTGTTAGAAAGGCATAGGCACATAATTATACCCTTGTCTTTGTATGTCCAAATAACTAAACATTTCAATTGAATCCTATGGCTTTATTTTTATAAAATGATGAAATAGTCTACCATTTCTGTTAACTTAATTATGCTCTTGCCCAAAGATCCAATGAGAAGCTATATATGAATGAAGCTTCACTGAGGGGGTTTTCTTCTGATAATAAGTAACCAGAAAATCAGGTGAAAATACATTCTTTCATTTTCAAAGTTCTTTTTCATCTGGAATCAATTTCCAAGAATAAGATTAGCCTATGTGTATTTTACTAATATACCCCAAATTAGGGCTACAAGATGAATTTTAATGTTCTCAAAGTTTGGTTATTAAGAAACTTTTTCTTTCATTTTTTATTTCTGTCTGCAGCAGGATAAAATGGCTGCAGTGTTGTAAACCATGGCAGTAAAAATAAAAAAAGAGAGAGTGATATTTAAAATAGATCTTATAAAATTCCATGACACAAAATGAGTTAAAAGTACATAGGACTGGACATATTGATGCACGCCTTTAATGCTAGCACTTAGGAGGCAGAAGCAGGCAGATCTCTGAGTATTGAGTCTTACAGGGTGAGTTCTGGGACAACCATGGATACATAGAGAAACCTTGTCTTGAAAACTGAAAAAGTACACATGGTAATTAGCAACCATTTGAAAATAAAAGCAAATTATGCTTAACTGTGTTTACAGGACTATTTTTTATTGTATCATATTATTAAAAAATTCTTGATGTCATTTTTATAGTCCAGGATAGTTCAAGGCATTTTAATTTACCTTAAGTTAACATCACAAACATGGCAACATATTGCCCTTTTCCCATAGTTCATTATCAATAAAAAGTAGAACAATACTAAACCTGTCAATGAAGGCTCAAGTACTATGTTTTAGTTCCATAGTTCACTTACAACTTTGTACTGGTCATCCTGTATCAGTACCATGAAGATGTGCCATACAATGAATTATTCACTCTATTCAAATTTAAAAACAAAGCTGAGTGTTGGGGGTTTTGTTAGATGACTGTTGGCTTTTGGTGGGAGCATTGGCAATCTATATAATGTAAAATAGATAATTTTCAAAAAGTATTGAAAATTTCTAAAAAACAAAACAAAACCCACAGCTGGGCCTGTTGCTGCACACCTTTAATCCCAGCACTCAGGAGGCAGAGACCTCTGAATTTGAGGCCAGCATGTTCAATACAGTAAGTTCCCAGACAGCCAGGGCTATTTAGAGAGATGTCTCAACAAAACAAAACAACACAAAAAAATAAAACAAAGCACATTAAAAATAAGCTAGAAATAAAGGAAAACCAACACCCCCTCCCTTTACAGAGGCTAATGGGTTTTTTTTGTGGATATATAAAAATTACATGATTCAAAAATCTCATTCCTCTCTGTGGTCAGCAAAGTTTAAAATGAAAGCAATTTGTTGAGATTTGTGACAAAGCAAAATAAATATATATGCATACATGCATATTAGATCAATAAAATAAGGAGCTAGTTTTTTAAATGAAACAGAATTGACTAACCCTTTACTAATATAAGAGAAAGGAAGGAAATCAGTGAACTCAGATGAAAAGGGAAATACTGTTATGGACATCCTAGAAATGTAAATTATCTTTGGAATGTTTTGTGAATAATTATATATTCTAATAAAGTTGAAGAACTAGAAGGGAGGATGAATTCCTGGGCAGATGTAAGTTACCAAAACAGAATCATGAAGAAGAAAGAGTAAACTTGCACAGACATATAAGGAACAGAAGTGAACAACTCATAAAATGTGTCCTGTGGTAGTACATGCCTTTTATCCCAGTAGTTAGGAGGCAGAGGTAGGTGGATCTCTCTGAGTTCAAGGTCATCCGAGTTTACAGAGTGAGTCCTAGACCAGTCAGGGCTACAAAGTGAGATCCCATTTCAAAATAACCAAACAACAGTGAAAAACTCTCATCAGTTTCCATGACCATATGGATTCACTAACGAATTCCACAAATCATTTAAAAAGCAACAAACACAAATTTATGTTAAACCACTCCCAAACTGAAGAAAATTTGTTCAAATATGCTCAATAAGGCCAGCATTAGCAAAACCAGATAAAATGAGAGAAGTACCAAGTACACACACACACACACACACACACACACACACACACACACACACTACTACAAGGCTAGAATCCTTGAAGAACAGAGACGAAAAATTCAACAACACCAGCAAAGTGAATAAATGTAACAGTATATTAAGCAAGGTCATTGATCATTGACCATGATCAAATGGGACTTTTCACAAATATACAACCAGGAATCACAACAACCATGGAATGAAAGGCAAAACAAAACATAGGATCATCCCAATGATTGCAGAAAAGACATGTGAGAAAAGTTACCATTCCTCTATAATAACAACACTGACCATTAGGCGAAGGAAGAACAGATTCAACAACATAAAGACCATATATTATAAGGCAAGAGCTAACATTATCCTGAATTGGAAAACTCTGATAGCTTCTGAAAATATAGGGAGACCTATTTTAATTAGCCCCCTTTAATACTGGAAAACAAATAGGCAAGAGACTGGAAAGGGGAAATCAAAGTTTCACTATCTGTAGATACACTCTTACATACAAAATCCCCGGAGGCTCCACCAAAAAAAATAGCTATTAGAAGTGACAATGTGGTAGGTTGAGGCAGGTGTTCAAATCCAGTCTATGCTATATAATCTGTTTGAGATCAGCCTCAGCTACATAGTAGAGTCTTGTCTAAAAAAATTAAGGCAATCCAAATAATAAAAAAGGTTGTGGTTTTTATTTTATTTGTTTATTTTTGTCAACTTGTTACAAGCTACAGTCATCAGAGAGGAGGAAACCCAATTAAGAAAATGCCTCCATAAGATCAGGCTATAGGAGGTTTGTAGGGCATTTTCTTAATTAGTGACTGATATGAAAGGCCCCAGCCATTGTTTGGTAGTGCTATCTTTTGGTTGCCAGGTTCTATAAGAAAGAAGACTGAGAAAGCCATGGTGTGCAAGTCAGTAGGCAGCATCCCTCCATAGCTTCAGCATCAGCTCCTGCCTCTGGGTTTCTGCCCTATTGAAGTTTATGTGGATGAAAAAATTAAAGAGATGTATCTATATAAAAATGGAATGGCATCCTACATTCACAGATTGAAAGAACAAATATTGTTAAATGTCCAATTTGGGGGCTGGAGCAATGGCTCAGTAGTTAAGAACACTTACTACTCCTGTAGAGGATCTGAGTTTGACTTCTAGCATGTGCCATAGTGGCTTACAGCTGAAATATTTAGCACTTTCCTGAATGTCATGGGCATTAGACATATACATGGTACACATACATATGTGCAGATGAAGCACACATACATAATTTTAAAAATTATTTTGTAGCACCAAAACGGTCTGTCCTTTGAATGCAATAACCCTCAAAATATCAATAATATTATTTCCAGAACTAGAAAAAAGTGGTAGAATTTTGTATTAAACCAAAAACCATGCCTGCCCTTCTCCATAATCCAAAGCAAATGAGAAAAAATAGTTAAAGGTACTATATTGTCAGACCTTAAAATAAAGCTAAGTATGAAAAGAGACACAAAGTCCATGAAACACAAGAGAAAACCTAGAAGTAAATCTACATACCAACAGCTAATTTGATTTATACAAAATTTTATAAACTAACATTGGAGAACAGTTTTTTCAATACATAGTACTGAGAAAATTTTGTATGCATATGTAGAAGAAAAAAACCATACCACCATCACTCATTACTTTCATAAACAAAAGAAACAAAATGACTAAAAATACATTAATGACTTAAGTAATATCTGGAATTGTGAAATGACTATAAGCACTCATAGGGGTAATATTCAGGATAATGGCATAGTCACAGATTTTAGTTTTATGGATGACAGTCTAAAAGTAGAAGAAACAAAAATAGAAACAGACAAAGGGGATTCTATCCAGTGAAGAAGCTTCTGTATAATGAAGTAAAAGAACTATTCGACAAGAACTTTAAGTCTTTAAAGAAAGAAATTGAAGAGGATACCAGAAAATGGAAGAATCTCCCATGCTC
>JAQHUG010000332.1:867161-888058 GCA_028555095.1 Dicrostonyx torquatus | reverse complement strand
GGGGTAGTGGGGGAGCGGGAGGGCCGGGAACAAGGGGAGTAAATGTAAATTTTGCTTTTAACAAAAATAAATGAATAAATTAAAAAAAGAATGGTTATCACAAAGATATATGATGGCAAGAAACATCGAGGATGTGAAGAATGGAGAACTCCAACACACAATTGATAAATATAAATCAGTACAGTTATTACAGAAAGCACCATGGATGCTTCTCAATTTTCTTTTAAAGAGCAGAAGTTCTAGAAGTGAAAACTTGATGGCAAAAATTTCCATTCTTGGGGCTGGGCTGGAAGGCAAGAACTGCCTCCTGAAAGTTGTTCTCTGACCTTCAAATGTGCACCTTTGCAGCTTCCCCATGTCATAAACACACACATTATACACATAATAATTAATACAACTTAAAAATAGAATTATAATCATGGCCTAGCAATTTCAGTACCAAATGTACATCAAAAGGAAATGAAACCAGCAATGTTTAAGTAACTTCTGCACTCCAATGTTTATTGCAACATAGTTTACAATTGTGAAGACAGGGGCATAACTTTAGTGCTTATTACCTGAAAACTAGAAGAAGAAATTGTGGAAAACACTCACTATGGAATACTATTTGGCGATCAAAAAGATAAAATTCGGCCCTTTGTGAAACCATGAATGGAAGTGGAGACCATTATGTTAAGTTAAATAAGTCGGGCACAGAAAGAGAGGTACTGCACAGTCTCACAGGGAAGAGAACCACATAGCAGGGTAGCTTCAGAGAGTGATTGTGCATTTCTAAAGGTCTCAAGAAAAGATCCTGAATGTTACCATAAATGAATGAAGTCTGAGGTGAGAGCTGTTTAACTGAATTTTCACAATGAACAGATGCGCAACATTTATATAAAGAAAATACTTTCAGACAGATTTGAGATAAGCAAAGTATAGTTTAATCTTAATAAAGGACATCATTATTGAAGAGAAATCAGCAGAGAGATTGTTTTTGCTTTTCTAAGTAAAGGGCATTCATCTATTAGAGCTGTAGTTCTCAACCTATAGGTTGTGATTTCTTTGAGGGTCAACTGACTGACCCTTTCATGGGGTTCACCTAAGTCCATCTGCATGTCAGATATTTATGATCAATAACAGCAGTAAAATTAGAGTTATTTAGAAGCAATGAAAACAGTTTTATGATTGGGGGGTTACCACAACATGAGGACCTATATTAAAGGGTTGCAGCATTAGGAAGGTTTAGAACCACTGGATTAGAGGAATAAAGCCCTAAGTATCTCCTTTCTGTGTACTTTAATTATATGCACTGGGTTTTTAATGGCAGTGTTGACTTCATGGTTTTGTGAAAGATATATTTTATTTTAAAGTGATGTGTGTGTGTGTGTGTGTGTGTGTGTGTGTCTGTGGGTATTTGCTCATAAGTGTAGTACCCTGGGAGTCAAAAGAGGGCATTGGCTTCCTTGGAGCTGGAGTTGGAGGCAGTGTGAGCTGTCTTTCACAGGTGCTGGTAAACAAACTTGGGTCCTCTGAAAGAGCAGTACACCCACTAACAGCTGAGCCATCTGTTCAGCCTCTAACTTACATGTTTGCAAGGTGAATAACAAGTACCAGGGATGCATTGGGCATAGTGGAATATGCTTGTAGATTGATCACTTGGAAGACTGAAGAAGGGGGGTTGTCATGGTTTCAAAGCCACCTTGGGCTACAAAGTGAGTATTAAGCCAGCAAAGGCTGAATAGCAAGACACTGTCTTAAAAAAAAAAGACAAAAACTATCAGATATGATCTCTAAAAGTACAGTGTTGTCTAAGCACTCCTTTACTCTGGTGCTTCCTTATTTGTGTGTGTGGTGCTCCTCTTTGTAATAACTTCATAATGTCATCTAAATCCATTTGCAAAATAATGACCTCCGAGGGACCTGTAGTCAGCAGGAGAGCAAGCTTAGTAGGTCGAATCTTTTAAAATAGCTCCTGCAAGCTCCTGGCTAAAAATGAAAGCCTGGGAGTTCTGAAAAATTTCCCAAAGATCCCACAACCCTGCAGGGAAATGAAGAAGGCTATCTGTTCCTATATGAACTGAAGCGGATGAGTAATGACAGTAGCCTATTAAATAAAAAGCAAACTGAGGTGGGTCACAGAATGTTTGACTGCTTCAGGAACCTTTGGAGTCACTGTTTTGATTTGTGCTGGCTAGGAGTTGCATTAAATCAAATAGCATGGAGTCTGTCTCCGCAAAAGAGTATAGCTTAGAATAACCAGGAATCTGCTTCTTCAACGTTTTTACCAAAAAGATGTCTTTCAGTCCCACTTGGACATGTACGAAAGTAGTGCTAAATAAGAGCAACAGACGGCTGAAATGTAAATTACTACAATATGTAGACTACCGCAACATCGAATCTGGTATGGGAGGGCACAGCACAAAGACCTTGCCTGTAAATGAGAAAGAAAGCATACTCCCAAAGAGATACTGGACTGCTGCTACTTTGCATAACATCTCCAAATGATTTCTTTTACTTATTTACTGTGTGTGCATCCATTGGGAAGTCACAGGACAACTTGTGCAATTCAGGTCTCTCCTTTTATCATGTGGTTCTGGAGATAAACCTCAGGTTATTTGGCTGGTGGCAAATCCCCTCACTTGCTGAGCCATCTCATGTACTTTGATTTAATCTTGATAGCAAATAAATTTTCATTTCTCTACACTAAGAAAATTTTCCACTTTAAAGGTGTGGAAAACAGCAACAAAACAAACGGGAAAGGCGGGCTTTAATGAGCATTTTTTAAAAATTATTCTTATTGTTAGAAGAAAGTATAGATGTCATAGTGCATGTGTGGAGGTCAGAGGACAACTTCTCAGGAGTCATTTCTTTCGATTCTAAAGTGGGTTATAGGGATTGAACCCACAGGTCATCAGGCTTGTTTAGCAAGCACCTTTATTCACTGAGAGATCTTGTCAGTCCAAAGAATTTCTTCGTCAACTTAATTCTAAAAACACTTCATCCAAGTTGTAGTTACTGGCAGCACATACATGTGTGCACACACACGATAAGTAAATAAAATGTAAAAAAAAATTAAACAATGATAGTGTTGCATTCAGGGGACAGAGTCAGGCAGATCTTTGTGAGTTTGAAGCCAACCTGGTCAACAGTGTGAGTTTCAGGACAGCCAAGAATACATAGGGAGACATTGCCTCAGAAGAATTAAACAAAATCAAATCAGATGATTAATATAGGATTTTAACAATTGCTGAAAGTTTACCTTCCTTTCTAAGTGTTTTCTATCCTTTCAATACACACAAAAAATCTTACCAAATCACTCATTTTGTTTGAGCAATTAATGTGATTTCCTAACATCTACAAGATGGGAATTAAACCTTGTGCCTCACCATGAGAATGGAAAGGGCATGGCAGTTGGTTAGCACACACACGAATGCTCAGTGACCACAGAATCCCTTTCCTGCCTTCATTTTTAGTTTGCAGAATAAGGCACAAAAGTCACCCTCCTGTCCATTCCACTGTCCACCTTAAATGGCTGTAAAAAGTAATGGCAATCAATGAAGACAAATGGACGAGAGGAGTCCCTTTCCATTCCTCTAAGGAGTTAATAACATACAGACAAGACAAGCAGTCTCTCAGGACTGATTCAATGGCAAAGGTAACAATATGCAAGGTTGTCATTTATGTCTTAAAAAAAACCCTTAAGAATATAAAACAAGAATTACTATAATGTGAATCAGTCAGCACATATGATAGTAAAGGTATTTCTGAAATAATTCAGTACTAATGGGCCAATGACATTTTCATGTATTGTGCTAATTATGCTCAAAGAAGTACAACATCATCATCTTACTCCTTTTGCGCCAAACCACCGTTTCACTAGCTCTACTTTTATCATGCAGCCCGCTAATAAAAATAATAAGGAAAAAAAATCTAACAATATCTATCTTTAATCGGTGCCTACATTTAAAGTTTCCTACAACTGAACAGTTATGACATTTTGGCGACAGGTATGGACAGTTTAATAACGATAATGATAACAAAGGTAATGATTATAATGAATTTGGGGGAGATTTGCAAAAGAAAATTAGAGCTCTCGAGAGCTCTTTACCCCCCCCAACACCGTGTGTGTGTGTGTGTGTGTGTGTTGAAGAAATGAATAGAGAAATGCTCACACATTAGAATGTGGCTTTGGCACTGAAACAATCAGCTATGCCAGGAATTCAGAGCTAGGAAGCAGCTCCTGCTAGAGAAAGCTGGACTCAGTGTAAGGCAGCTGGAGCTGACCAGCGACAGGTCCTCGTGCTAAGGCAACTTCAGCTGTAAGGTTGGACCTGAGTCCCAGAGGAAAGAGCAGTTTTCATACAGATTTGCAAGCAAGGAAGATTGCCTTTTATCCTGCTGCTTCTCTCTCCACAAAAGGAAGCAGCTTTGCATTTACCTCATGCAAATCTGTCCACTTAACATTCTCCTAACCCAAGCAAATTACTATTGCTTGGATGCTTCTATTGAAAAATATGGACCAAGCATTTCAGCTTATTTGGGGTTTTTCTTCTCCAGTGACCTCTCCTATACCCTAGAAATTTTAAAGAGCGACTCCACAGGACCATGACCAAATAAAACTTGGCTTTTAACTTGTATAGGTTCAGGGGTAGGTGACAAAGTGAAATTGAATGTAGGCAAACCCACATGGGCATGTCTAAGGAACTCAGCAAGCAAAACAGAACACAGAAAAGTTGAATGAAAAAGTCAAGAGTGTGTTGATTTTTTTTCTCTCAAGTCATGATCCTGTGAGACAAAGATTTCATAGAGAAGGTAGAAAAATAAGTTTTATCCTCTCTGTTGCCAAAGATGTCTACTTCTGGTACAAAATTTAGGTGTGCTCAGAGATCAGATCTGGTTATCTGACCAGACACAAAAGCAACTCCATTTCTTCTGGGAGATATTCCTATATGTAAGTTCCAGCCCTCTCTAAAACTGAACAAGAAAGCCAGGTCTTTTAAAGAGTATGTATTGGTATATAAAGTCTTGTGAAAGTTAATTAAAACATGACATTTTGAAATATGAATGTCACTATCACAAAATGAATCATTTTTTCACAAGGTACATATAAATGTGTCACTATGTTGCAGTAAGCAAGATGACAGCTCTCTATTTATGTGCAAACTGCCATCGTCATGATGCTGTTGATTCTTAGAACACCTAATGCCATGGTTATGTAGAGACTACTACAACGAAGCCTCAGCTTTCTCTCTGTTTGTAAAGACTAAGTATGCAATATTCATGCTACAATTCCTAGTTGCCCAGTTTTAAAATCTTTATTTCCTGAAATACTGCAAAACTTTACTTAATATGAGTTATTTAAAATGTGCTTGGTGAGTATTATTCTTTCAAGTTCTGCAAAGAACTGTGATGGTTTTTGATGGGAATTGCATTGAATCTGTAGATTGATTTTTGGTAGGATTGCCATTTTATATTATGTTGATCCTATCTATTCAAGAGCATGGAAAATCTTTCCATCGTATGATATTTTCTTAAATTTCTTTCTTCAGAGAATTAAAGTTCTTGTCATACAGCTTTTTCCCCTGTTATAATACTCAACTTTATATGGAAAAATAAAAAAAAAAACCCAGGATAGCCAAAACAATCCAGTACAATAAAGGAACATCTGGAGGGATCCCCATCCCTGACTTCAAGCTACACTATAGAGCTATAGTAATAAAAAGTTTGGTGTTGGCAAAAAACTGACATATGGATCAATGAAATTGAATCGAAGATCCTGACATCAATCCACATACCTATAAACACATGATTTTTGACAAAGAAGCCAAAATTGTATAATGGAAAAAAAGCATCTCCAATAAATGGTGCTGGCATAACTGGATGCCAACATGTAGAAGAATGAAAATAATCCATATGTATCACCACGCAGAAAACTCAAGTCCAAGTGCATCAAAGATCTCAACATAAATCCAGTTAAGCTAAACCTAACAGAAGAGAAAGTGAGAAGTAGCTTTGAATGTGTTGGCACAGGAGACCATTTCCTAAATATAGCACCAATAGCACAGACACTAAGACCAATAATTAATATACGGGACCTCTGAAAGTGAGAAGCTTCTGTAAGGCAAAGGACACAGGAAATAAGACAAAATGGAAACCTATATAATGGGAAAGAACTTCACCAACCATAAATCTGACAGAGGGCAGACCTCCAAAATATATAACGAAGTCATATGGACACATACATGGATCTAATTAGAAAGGAGAAAAACAAAAGATCTCTTGTGTAAATTGGGAGCATGGAGGTCACTGGAGAGAATAGAAGAAAAAATATATAGTGCAATAAAATACAAAAATGTGATTAAAAAACAAACTCAAGAACTAGGCATCAAACTACCAAATAAACCAATTAAAAATTTGGGGTACAGATCTAAACAGAAAATTCTCAACAAAAGAAACTCAAATGGCCAAAAGATATTTAAGGAATTGCTCAACATCCTTACCCCTCAGGGAAATGCAAATCAAAACAACCCTGAGATAACATCTTATACGTGCCAAAATGGCTAAAATCAAAAACACTAAGGACAGTTTATGTTGGAGAGGATGTTGACTAAGGGGAACACTCTTTCACTGCTGGTGGGAGTGCAAACTTATACAGCCACATTGGAAATCATTATTGTGATTTCTCAGAAAATTGGGAATCAATCTACCTCAAGACCCAGCATTACCACTCTTTGACATACACCCAAATGTTTCTCAATCATACCACAAGGGCACTTGCTCAACTATATTCATAGAGTGTAGGGGGCCTGCTTTTGGTCCCGACCATCTTATACCTGAAATAACCACGCAAAATATATTAATCACTAGCCTCTTGTTGGCTAACTTTTACATCTAATTCAGCCCATTTCTAATAGTCTGTGTGTCACCACGAGGTAGTGGTCTTACCAGGAATCATTCAGCATGTCTGACCCTGGTGGCTTCATGGCGGGCTCTCTGAGCCTTCCCTATCCCAGAATTCCATTCTGTCCTCCCTGCCTATCTGAGATTTTGCCTGAGATTTTGGCAGTTTCTTTATTAACCAATGAAAGCAACCCAAATACAGAAGGACTCTCCTACACCATATCCCCTTTTTCCCCATACAAAAATTCCACCTGGTTGATATGACATCATGATACTGATGGCACTACTACAAGACCTGTTTCAGGTATCAGCTGCACAAGATGATTCCAACTTGGTTAGCTTGGTTAGTCTTTCACAACATTCTGGCCTGACCTCCACAAAATACTCAGAGACTATTTGCAATCTTACCAGACATTAATCTTGAAATTTAACCATCATTTTACTTTCACAGGATCCCCCAGAAAGAACATCGCCCCCATAACAGCTGGAAGTAATTCTAGAGGACGACATCCCCTCTCCCAGTAAAGTTTATCCTCGGGTTTAGGGACATTATTTAAGGGTTGATTATAATTAGTATACGGTTGAGGGTTGGGGGAGGAATTTTATAATCTCAGGGATCTTATTGAAAAAAAAGAGGGAAAATTGGATGATGGGATAATAGATTTGTATTTGTGAGTTATTGTTTATAGATAATTACATTGGCATAGTTTTTGTATATAAATACAAAGTTAAGTTATATTGAATATTGTATGCATGCATGCTTCTACCTCTGTTTAAAACATTTTTGATGTATTGATATATATATCAATATATATATAGATATATATTTACCATATTGCAGTGTACATTTCTACCTCTGATTAAGATATTTATATATTGTTTATGTATTGATATATATATATATATATTTACCATATTGCAATGTATACTTGTACATTATATATATTTGGAGGGTCATTTTCCTCATTTATTGTACAGTTACTTATTCTCTTAGTCTTTAAGTTAGATAGGTATTAAAAATTGTAGATGTTTGTCATATTTATAGTTAGACTGATCAGGTTCTTTAGATACATAGAGATTATATTCTGTATAAATAATCTTCAACTCTCTTCAACCTCTTCAAAGAGCTGTAGAAAATGGCATTTACTCTAACCTAGAGTTCTGTGGTAGGGAAACACAAATGCTCCTGGCTACACCAATCTATTCCCGAGAGACTGTTGAGCACCAAAAACACTCCACTTGGAACTTGTCTTCTTCTTGGCAAAACCGGCCTCTAGGCAAGGAACTGCCCATACTTCAACTAATGACAAATACATAGTATCCGGAAATGGATAAACAGAACTGTCAAGTTACCTACAGGGTAAGATGGTTTTGAAAAATTTCTTGCCTTTAAAAACAATCTGTCAGTTATTCTAGGGCTTAGCCAAAGTTGGTTGCATCAACACTGCAAATGTGACTTTGGGTGATTGCCCAGGTAGCCAGTTGTCTCTGTGATTTGTTGCATAATGTTATTTCCCTTCTCAAATCTTTAATGGGGTTGAAGACTAGATAAATGTAGTTACTTTCCTCTCATGACTTGGCCAAGTTATTTATTATACAAGACTTAAGCTAGTTAGAATAGGATATTTGTTTTTACTGTATATAATTTTGTAGTAGGTTTAGAACTCTCTTACTTAAGCAAAAGGGGGAGGTGCGTCGGGAGCTCCTTCTGCTCTTTCAGCCAATAGCCTTTAAGATACCAGCCCACTGGGGCATGGTTTCATTCATTTAAAAGAAAAAAAAAACAGCTGCAGCCCTCTGCTGGCTCTCTTGCTTCTGGCTCCTGTTCCAACTGCTAGACTCTCTGTTTCCTGTTTGCAACGAGAGTACTGTGGTGTAGGATGGTGTTCTGTAAGTGTTGTCCCCTCCAATAAATAATCCCTTTAATCAAACTGGTGTAGGATTGTTTTGCATCTTTAATAGAGGCTTTATTTGTAATAGCCAGAACCTAGAAACAACTTATATGCCCCCTCACCCAAAGAATGGATAAACAAAATGTGGTATATTTACACACTGGAGTATTACTCAGTGTAAAAAAAAATGACATCTTGAAATTTGAAGACGAATGAATAAAATTAGAAAAACACCATGGAAGACAAACACGGTATGTACTCACTCATAAGTGGATATTAGATGTAACGAAAAGGATAACCAGGCAACAAGTCTGCAACTCCAGAAAAGCTAGGTAATAAGGAGAGCCCTAAGAGAGACATACATGGATACCCTGGAATAGGAAATAGACAAGATCCTCTGAGAAAACTGGGAGCCTGCAGGGGTGGGGCAGGAGGGGAGGAGAAAGAGCTGAAGGGGATAGGTAAGAAAACATGACAAAATTGGATGGATGAGTTTGGGGACAGACAGAGGAGAGCAAGGAAAGAGATATCTTAATAGAGGGAACTATTACAGTTTTAGGGAGAAAAGTGGTGCTAGAGAAACTCCCAGGAATCCACATGAATGACCCCAGCTAAAACTCCTAGCAGTAGTGGAGAGGGTTCTGAACTGGCCTTCCCTTGTAATCAGACTGGTGACTCCCCTAGTTGTCATCATAGAACCTTTATCCAGTAACTGATGGAAGCAGATGCAGAGCTCCACAGCTAAGCACTGGGCCGAGTTCCCAGACTACAGTTGAAGAGAGGGAAAAGCATTATTATGAGCAAAGAGGTCAAGATCATGATGGGGAACCCACAGAAACAACTGAACTGAGCTAGTGGGAGCTCATTGACTCTATACTGACAACTAGAGAAACTGCCTAAGACCAAACTAAGGCCATCGGAATGTGGGTGACACTTGTGTGGCTGGGGCAGTCTGTGGCCCACTGGCAGTGGGTCCGGGATTTATCCCTAGTCCATGCATGAACTGGCTTTTTGCAGCTCGTTCCCTATGATGGAGGGATACCTTTCTCAACCTTGATGCAGCAGGGAGGGACTTGGTCCTGCTCCAACTTGATATGCCAGATTTTATTGACTCCCCTTGGGAGGCCTGACCCTTTCTGAGGAGTGGATGGGGTTAGGTTGGGTAGGGGGAAGTGGGAGAGGTGGGAGAAGGAGGAGAGGAGGGAGAGAGGGAGGGAAACTGTGGTTTGTATGTAAAATGAAAAAAAACCCTTTTAAATAAAAATGTAAAAAATGTGCTCGGTGACATTAAATTTTCAAAGTAGGCAAATGATGTTCTTCATCAAAACATGCAAGTCAAAATTTCAAATATTTGTTAGCTAAATAAAAGTGTAGTTGAAACGAATAAAATAATAGGCACTTTGAGAGAATATATAAAAATGATTAGTGCTTTAAAGCTTTGGACAATTATTACTTATTTAGAGTAATTTTTGACATTCATTTCTAACAGTATAGACTGTAAAAGCATTTGCATGTGAATTCAAGATGCATAAATTTTCTTTTGCAAAGAGCACTTAAACCTTAAGATAATTATATAACAGAAATGGTTTCATAAAGCTCAAAATAACAAATAATTTTACAGACACCCTTTAAAACGATTTCCTGGGTCACCAGTATTCTGATCATCATCATGAAAATGCCCTTTCTTCATAATTACAGCCATGTGATCAGCTCTTACTTTGTTCTTTCACTGTGGAACTCTTACAGCTGGCTCTGAAAAGCTGCATGCTAGAAAAGCTGAACTAGACAGCTAGGGAAGATGAATCTTCCAGTAATATTCATGCTGAGAACAGAACTGTAACACTCCCTTAATATAGCTTATCATTGTACTTTTATACCAATCATGTACCAAATCAAGTTCTATTTTTTTTTTACATCCCCCCTGCTCAAAATCTTTATGGCTCCCTGCTGCCCACAAGATAAAATCTCAACTCCCTGGCCTGGCATACAGGACCCTGGCCAATATGGTTTCTGTTTTCCAACAGCTCTAGCAAGACAAGCCAGAGCAAAAAGTAGCAAAGATTTTTTTTTTCTTTTTATGAATGGAAAGACATTCTCCTATTGACCAAGTCTGCGATAGTCACTGTGGTTGCAGACTCACTGGCTCACAAGGAACATGTAATTAATCACTACTAAATTTATTTTTTATGTTACAAATTATTATTTTTAACCCCTTAAAATGATTTGCAGCTCTTGAGCAACTCTGCAGCCTTGTGTCATGGTTCTCCATTCTGTGATTTATTTTTTTTTTTTTTTTATTCAGGCAGTGTGCTTGTGCTGAGACTGCCAACAGGCATCTGATTCTTTGGAGGCCCCTTGCTAATAATTGCATCTCTTCTTTTCACAGAGCATAGAAAAAAAAGAGTCAAACATCAGCATGTCAGAAACTTTCAGGCTCAGCTTTGGCTGGGATGCAAAAGCTCTTTCTAATTGATTATTTCTCAAGACTTTTCACAGCATCAAGGAAGAGGGTAGTGAAACTGTATCTGAACAGAAGGAAGATAAATTATTTATCTAAGACTAATTTTTACCAGCTGTCTGGTGATGAAAAATCTTTCCCAGCAAATATACTCTACATATATAGTATACCTTAAAGATAATCAGGGAGATTAAAACATTAAGTGCTCACAATACATTTGTATTCAGTCTTTTGGCTCTCAAAAAATTGAGACAGGGTTTTACTGTGAAACACTGACTGGCTTTGGTCTCATGAACATCAAAACCAATGTTGGTTATTTCAGGCATGTGCCACTATGTCTGGGCTTATTGTTCACACTAATTCCACACCACTTTTTCTTCTAAGTGTCTATGTCTAATATATAAAAGAACACAGTCTCAAGCATAGGTGTGCCACTTACACTCCTCAATCACACCAGCATTTGGATTGCTTATCTTGTTTTAAATTTGCAGAAACCCTAAATCAGGGAGGTTGTTGGAGCATCATCTTCATGACATTTCTCAATATCAGGAGGAGACAGAGAACACTTTATCCAAAGAATAAGTGAAAGGTGTGACCTTTTCAAGCACAGTTTCTTCCCATTTAGTTTCTGGCAGACCTTGTTAAATTTTGTCGTCCAATGAAAATAAATAGGGTTGATAAGAAGAAAAGTAAGCATCATAAAGGAAATTAGGTGTAGTTAATGTTTAAACCTGTTCCTTTCCTGACCAAGTTAGAACTGCAGCAGCAGCAGTAGAGCGGGGTGGAACTAGCACCAAGATTTCTCCTCCCTGTCCTATCATTCTCCATCTCCTTATCCTCTGAAGTCTACTAGAAGGGAAAAGAAATACAGAGTTGTTCCTCTACACTCGAATGTCAATGGTTTATAGAAGTATACATATATGTGCTCATTCCAATGGAAGCAAGGATTTTCAGGTGGTCTTACCCTTTCCACTTCTGTGAATATCAGGTAAAGGTCCTTGACTCCAAAAGGAACTGTTATGAAGAATTGCAGTGTGTAATTTGTGTCAAGAGCCAGTGCTTCTATGAACACCTGTAGTGTATCATGTGTGTTGTTTTAGAATGTACGATATCACCTCTGTCTGTCTTATAGAGTTTGGCAATTATATATAACATTTTATGAGGGAGTTATTCAGTCAAATCAATAAAGTGCCAAATACATGCATTGGCTTTCCTAAACCACATTCTGACAATCATGGCACTCAGTACTTTGAAGATAAGCATGTGTCTTCTCAGCATTAATCCCATGACGTACAACACAGACACAATGATAACACTGAAGCTACAATTCTGCAATCCAGACCTATTGCAAGAATGCTTATAGAAATTGCATATCTGTAAAAAATTAACAAAGCAAAGAAAGAAGGAGCAGAGGAACTACAAACCAAGTGAGCAAAATAAGGGCAGAATGAAGACCCTGAGGAAACACTGACAGAACTTCAGATTTCACAGTTTTGTGGGAGCTCTACATGTTATGTCTGGTGGTTAAAACTTACCCATTTTGAAAACTGAAAAGAGACCCTATAAATCAAGCACCTATCAAGCTATTAGAGTTGGGATATTTAGTCCCAAACAAACATGTGTGACACCAATGAAAAGACAAAGAGATAGATATCAAAGGAGCAGTTGCTTGAGGACAGACATCTACACACATGGGGTATTATAATGGTTGCATGTTATTTATAGAGAGATCCTAGCAACATTAACTCAGTTTTTAAAAAGGAGTCAATGTTTAGCCACATCACTTGTTGTATTTTGAATAAGCAATGATAGGTTCGATTTTCTTCAAGTCTGAGTCATAGTCTAGTAGTAAATTAGATGCTTAGAAGGTGCTCTACTTCCTTCAGGCCACTGTACCATCATTTAAGGCATAATACGCTTACAGTGGTTTCTGAATATGTTTCTGACTCACTTAAGTGGGAGTTGGTTTTTCTGTACTGCCGAGTTAAATGAATGTATTTGCGTTTTTGTCCTTCTAGCAATATGGATGGGGTGGTCTTGCCAATTCCACTGTGACCAATAGAAAAAAAGGTCTGTGGTACTTGGTTAAAGTTACAAGTACACTCTGTGGCTATGGAACAAGGCAATGCCAATGAAGCTACACAGGGTGGGATTTCCAGGCTCTTTGACCACACCCAATTTCACTATCCTAGTTGGCCATTAACACCAGCTAAGCTATGACTGCAGTAAAATACCACAGTATAATATACATGGATGTTAGCAATTTACTTGATACTGTTCAACAGATTTTGGTCTTACCTGGAGTCAAAGATAAGTTCTTGCCTTCATCTATTTGTAACATGTGATGCAAGCACTAATACTTCTCTACTCTCAGGTGATACTTGCCCATTTTTCATGTTACAGCGATTGTACTGGCTTCCTAGCTTATCCCTTGAACATGTTAAGTATATGCCTATCTCAGGGTCTTTGAACTTGCTGATGCCTCCACTCGGAGGATTCTTTATGGTTTAGATAACCATATGACTTTTTCACCCTGATCTGTCTAATGCCACTTGAACACAGTGACATTTTCAAACTATGCTAGATCTCTCAGTACAAACTACTCACCTAATCCTAATGACACATTTTCTATGGTAAATGATACAAGTAGTCATTTTCCCAATATCTGTTTATTCCTCTACAATATGAGGAGTTCCATACACACCTGGGCATTATTTTGTAAATTATTGCTGTCCATTATGCAGAATAGCAACTGGTACTTTGTATTTCTGTCATTTTTTTTAGTGTAGAAAAAGATGGGAGAATACTTCTTTATTGGTAGATGAAAAGGTCTGATCATTATAATATTATTAAGATCTCTGAATGTTTTAAAATTATATTTCTCATAAAATATTTATTCCATTTAGGTACGTTTTGGGTCCCTTAATTTTTAGTGTGCTTTTGGACTGGATTGCCATTATAAATAACTAATTCCATCTCCAAATAAACTTAGTAATATTCTTTTGAGATAAGCATGAAAGAGTTTTCATAAAAAATAGCAGAAGATAAAGGCAAATAGCTAAACACCTTTAAAAAGAGTGACAGCAAGTAATTAATCACTAAGAGCAGTGAAGGATAACAAACTTCAATTAATTATCGCAGTAATATATGAAAGTAAATCATCTCCAGAAGACATTGGAAATGTCCATTTATTGTGTTGGACAAAAGACTATATATTTCCAATGAAATGCTAGAGTTTTCATGAGCTAATTAAGATTTGTTAAAGATTAAGGCATTAAACATTTGAGAAGAGGTGATCCATGGATTTAGCATAAAATTTTGACGGGTGTATCACTGGACTGGAAGCTAACAGCATTAAGGCTTAAATAACTCAGTACTGTTCTTTGAAAGATTGAGTGAGATATTATAGAAGGACTCATAGCACATTTTTATTTGCCACAGATCACATTTTACCAAAACAAAGATATTAGAAGGGATGATGTCAAGTAAGTAATAAATATAATGACTTACTAATTAAATAGAACAGAATATTGAAGTATTCACTCCAGGACCACAATCACCATGTTATATAGAGGGAGTACTAATTTGAGATGGGAGTGGAGAACAAAGGGGACAAGGTATTTTAGCTGGGCGTGTACTGCTATGGTGGAGCACCTAGGTAGAAGGCATGCATGAGGCCCTGGAGCTCAGCCCACAGCACCATACTGACTCAGTTTGATTTGGAAATTACACTTTATAGAAAAAACAAAAATTTTTGTACTGTTGTACTGTTTTAGGTTTGTTGTTTTCAACTAGACACAGGCTGGAGTCACTGGGGAAGAGAGAACCTCAGTTAAGAAAATGACCTCACCTGACTGCCTTGTGGCAAATTTTCTTGAGTGACATTGATGTGGGAGGTCCCCAATCACTATAGTTGGTGTCACTTCTGGGATAGTGGTCCTGGGGTGTATAATAAACGAGTTGAGAAAGCCCTGGAGCAAACCAGTAAGCAGCCTCCTCTGTGGCCTCTGCTACAGTTTCTGCCACCAAATTCTTGCCTTGAATTCCATCAACAATGGAGTGTGGTTGCAATGTGTAGGACAAATCAACTCTTTCCTCTCCAAGTTGCTTTCATCATGACTTTTATCACAGCAATAGAGAGTCAAGTAGGACATGTGTCAAAAGTGGGTGACAGGACATGTTATTACAATCACTGACAGGCATGGTGAGGCCAGTGGATATGACAATGAAATGCCTGTCTTGTTGATAACTGGACTCGGAAATAATCAAATGAACCAAATGTTTTCTATGCCTCTGATCAAAGAGATTCAGAGGCAGGATCGCATGTAATGAGGGTTGGCTGTGTTCCTTATGTGATGTACAGTAATTCTTCTGGAAAGAAGTGATGAACTGGATACTAGACTTGTAGCAGGGGAAGGCAGAAAGTGTTCTGGGCCCTGTGCTTATTCTTTCCACAGCCAAGTTATTTTGAAGACAGACCATCTTACTCTGACTGTCTTGCCTTGTTGATTCTCACATTGTGAGAAATTATCTCACACACGAGATAATTCTCTTTGAGTATTCCTAATGAAGTATCGATGGCAAATACCACTCCAAACTGTTGTACTGTACACTCCTAAGTTATTCATTTTATGTTTTGGATTACAATGTCTATATTAAGGGAACAGGTTGTAGATTAAATAAACAGAAAAATAATCTGAATCTCCTTGAGTTGGGGCAAGGACTATATATAGACTGTGCCTCAGTTTCTTATCTTTCAATGGAGAGAAAAGTGTTCTCACTATAGAGTTGTTGGGGAGATAAAGTAGGTTAAAATTTACAAAAAGTCAGTTCATAATAAGACATGTTTCTTCTTCCTCTTCCCCAACCCTCTTTTTTGAGACAAGGTCTCACCAGATAGTTCTAGAACTGCCTTTGTAGACCAGGCTGGCATCAAACTTACAGAGATCTGTCTCTTTTTCTCAAATGCCGGCATTAAAGGGCAAAGTCACACTATGTCAAGCAAATTTGATTTTCTTATTTAAATGCTTGTATATTTAGGAACAGAGGACAGTATTGTACCATGTTCACTGCCACATAAAATACAATTACTTTACCACTGAATATAATAGCAACATATTCTCTTTGCATATAAACCCATATACTTCAGTCATATGGATCATATGACAGATATATTTGCAGTTTACTAAAGAACCTGCATGCTGTTTTCTACAATGGCTGCACTAATTGACACTTCTACTATGACTTAGTGATTACTGGATGCTGGGAGGGCAGTAGATAATAGAGAACAGGACATACACATGTACAAAAGGACCATTAATCCCATTAACAAGAAAAATACATTGAAATTAAATTGTCAGTACAGTGAATGCTGCTAACAGAATCATTTCATCCCCATGTACAAACCATGGCAGGAGTGGCATTTGCATGTAGAATCAAGTCCACTTCAGTACAGATTTAAGCTTCTAGGGTTCTCAGAGTGGAGTGGTAGCAGGCATTAAAATTGGGTAAACCTTTTGAGGAGGGAATAGTGTATTTTTCTTCGTATCCTTAATCAGTCATCCTCAGCACACGGGGTAAGGTTCTTTGTTTTTAAGAATCCCAACATTTTCATTCAGCTGTGAACTTAGTTGAGCGCATGCCCTCAAGGCATGATTGAATATCCTTTGGGTACATGCCCAAGAGTGGTGTAGCTGTAGGTATTGGTTGCTGGAGAAGGAAAGTAACTTTTAGAGGCTGCTGCCATGAGCAAATTTTAAAAATAACATTGCTGAATGTTGACAAAAATCATAACTCTTTCTTTTGATAATGAAAAAATTCTTTATTTTTATGTGCATCAGTATTTTGTCTGCATGTATGTCTGTGTGCCTCGTGCCTGCTTGGTATACACGGAGGCCAGAAACAAGTATCATATTCTCAGGTACAGAAGTTGCAGACAACTTATGTGCCACCATGTGAGTGTTGGAAGTTGAATTTGGACCTTTTGGGAGAGTAGCCATTGATCTTAACAGCTGAGCCATCTCCCTTCAGCCCCAGTCACTTCTGAACTGAGAATGGATGTTGCTCTTCAGGACCTTTTTGTGGGAGTCATTCAATCATTGTAACAGCAGAATAGTTCATTCATTCACTAAACACTGAGCACATACTGCATGCATAAAATGTTGACTTATTGTGCTGAGCAGTAGGGATCCAGCTGTGGTCCTGCACAGTGTCCAGGGAAGACAGTAGGCTGATGTCAGAGCACCATGAAACATCTTAATAATGAGAGAAGTAAAAAGAACAAACCGCCAGCTACATCCATTGCTCAGGTAACATCCTCAATTAGAACAAGCAATGAATGCAATAATCTTGGACTTAATAATCATGTATTTAATCTCTTGTATTTAATAAGCCCACTGGAGCTTTTCAAAAATGACCGTAGGACATGCATAGCTTACTCCTGTGTACTCTAAATTCAATTCCTACACTATTCTTCTTGAATGAAGCCTACTACTTTAAGAATTATAGGGATTCAATTTTAACAAGAACAAAGCTAATTAGCTGTCATGTACCTACATGTTGCCTGTAGGCAAAGTACTATGATACCAGATTCTTAAAAACAAATGAAAACATTTAGTTGGATCCTTTAAAGTTTTATCATCTGAGGTCTCATGCATCATGAATAAACAAAACACAAACTGGGTACATGTGACTGCAACTACTATTAAAATAATACCCATCATTTCATGTTCAATTATCTCATTAGAATCACCAACATTGACCTCACCGCAGCATGAGAGGTTAAAGATGGATATGTGCCTCTTTGCTCCAAAGAGCCAATACCTTCTTTTGAATCAGCTTTATAAGGAGGTATTCTGTAGTAACCCACACTTAAATTCAGTTTATTTGTTAGAATTGTGCCTGATAGAAAACACAACAGCATAACAACAACAAAAGTCCTCCTCTGATCACTTTATATATTGTAGAAATCACAATCAGAAACATCACATTAAAGCGGCTCTTTGATAATTCTGCTTTTTTTCTCAATTACTAGTAAGCATTTCTTTTCTTTCCTTGAGAAACAATCATGAAATGTGGAAATGTATATAGTCTCCAGTTTTCAACAGAAAAACCTGTAAAGAAGCGAAGGCAACTAGCAGAACAGTTAGATTTCAACAGGACAATATTTGTGCTCAGATGAGAGACATATTTTTTAAGGTAAAAGGAAAAGTAAGTTTTCTACATTCACGTAATTTTCAAGCGATTTTCTGAACAAGCAAAAATGTGAACTTGTCAAAACAAACAAGGTTCCTTTAAAGGAAGGTGTGAGCAAACAAAATGAGCTAGAAACTGCCTTCACGACAACAGTTATCAGCTAGGCTGCATAGCGCATGTAAGAAACTACTCCTTAAAACCTCATTTCCTTTTGTATAGACACTTAAATGAAACTGAGAAGCTAATCTAATTGTTCTAATTATACTTTTTAAATTAAACCTTTTTGTTTTACTTAGGCTAGGGCAGATAACTAGAAAGTTTTAATTATGACAAATATGAATTCCGTTTATGAACACAGAAGAATAATCACTCATATGGCAATGCAGGACATAACTTTTCCGTTTGTCTGAACCTGAGTTTTCAGCTGTCTCGAGTCTATTAGATTCCAGAGTTCTAGGAAGAGGCCCTTGGATATGTCAGTGGTTTAACAACCACCATTACACCTCACATAATGTGTTGAGCATTGGGTTTCCTGGCTTATGTAATGAAATAATGACACTGACCTTTCTCATTTACAAGGTGAGTCATAGTGAGCATTATTTTTATAAGGCTACATGATCACAGCTTGACTTATTGCTCAAAATTGTGGTTAAAGGAGAAGTAATTTTTTAACGTGTGCGTAAACCCTCATCTTCCACATATTCTGACAGATACTTTAAGTTGAACGAAAACCACCCACATCACACCTCAATGATATAAGTCAAAATATAGGATCTTAATTCAAGCTGATGGGGGAAATACCGGTTTGAATTTCCTAGCAACCTTATGTAATTTTGAAAGTTGGTCTTCTTATGGCTCTAATCCTCTGAAAAATGAAGGCCATGAGTAACAACTTGAAATTTTGAATGACATATATTCACTAGCACATTATTATCTTCCAAAGAAGTGAGCCAAAAATGTTCTGTAAAGAGATTTTTAAAACTTGGTGTAAAATGGCCATTATTAACTTACCCATATTCTCATTTTCATAAATCATGTATTTTTATTAATTTTATACATGTGTTGAATGTTTATATCTAAATCAAGATACCGTATGGGTTATTAACCAGAAACTGGTAACTAGAAGTGAAAATTAACTGCATTTCTAACTAGAATTTTTTAAAGATGGTCTCCTTATACAGCCCTAGCTGACTTGGAACTGAGTATGTGGACCAAGCTGGCCTTAGACCCACAGAAGCCTACCTGCCTGTGCCTTCTGAGAACTTGAATTAAAGGAGTGAGGCACCACAACAAGTTGGTTTCCAGCAACGTTTGTAAAAGGAACCCACTCGTTTAAAAGTGAAATTCTACAGCCATCCTTGAAAACTTTGTGGGCTACAAACTAGTGATGGTGACGCCAGTCATTTTCCTTCATTTGTTTAAATAATTCCTACTTTGTCTATGCAAGATAGATCACTAATTTGGCCAGGACTTTCTAGAGGTACTTGGTAATACATTTTATTCGAACTCTACTATATGTGGGAGATTCCACAGGTAGAGAATATCCCGTTGTTTCATGGTCATTTTATAAGAATATAAAGGTATGTTTCTAATCCTAGCACTTGGAGAAGTATAGGCAAAAGGATCAGGAATTCAAGGTCAACTTCAGCTATATAGGAAATTGGTTGGAGAAAAGCCTGGACTACTTAAGATGGTCTCTTGTAAACATCAGAAGAACAATCTAAGTAAGTAAGGAGAATCACTTCTCCAAACACCAGCCTTAGTTTTTTTATATTCTGCAGAAACATTAACTCTGCTGCTTTAGTTAAATACAGTGGCTTGTTTTTTTTTTTTCCAGAAGTTTCCTGCTGTTGTAAATAATTTACTGGAAGAATCTTGTCTAATAAAGAGAAACACAGTGACCTGAAATAGATAGTGGTTATTGGCCTAATGTGTTCATGCTGTCCCTTGCCACGCACTATCACAGGTCTCCTTTCATTGAACACTAAATAAGAACTGGGTAAATTTACTAGAAACATGTAACGTTCAAATTACATCCTTTCAAGTGCTTGAATTTTTTTTACCAATTGGCATTCACAGATACAGGGTAATGGAATGTTTTGTCTTTTTGAGTCTCTTCTTGTGGCTGTGAATTGTGCTGCTATTTGTTTATAGAGAACGCTGTAATTAAGGAAGGACCTCATTTTCCAAGCTGTGACACTGGATCCACTCCCAGATTTTGCACTTCCAGTGGAAATGACAGTCCTCCATTGTGAACTCTGAAGGTGCTATTGATGTCATATCACTTCATTTCAACTTATAATCGACTATTTTTGTTTGGCTTTCTTTTCTAACATTTTATTTCACAATAAACGCACCTTTAAAGCTGCTTTATTTTATTTTATTTTTTTGTTAAAAGAAAAATTTACATTTTGGACATTAAGCTTATAGCTCACAAGCCTAGAGAAGCCAAATAGCATTGTGAACCCAAA
>JAQHUG010000332.1:809711-866745 GCA_028555095.1 Dicrostonyx torquatus | reverse complement strand
TGAGGGACTGGCCCACCAACAGAGACAGTGTGCTTGATCTATTGGGAGCTCATCAAATCCAGCTGGACCAGGAATGAATGAGCATATGACCTAACCGGACTCTCTGAATGTGGCTGCCAATGGGGACTGACTGAAAAGCCAATAATAATGGCACTTATAATCGATTTTTATGTCTTTATTTATGTGGGATTAAAAGACATGCTGCGTATGCATGTGAAAGTCAGAGGCCAACTTGTAGCAATTGGTTCTCCATTTCTACCACATGGATTTCACAGATTTACCTCAGGGTGTCAGGCTTGAAGGCCAGCGTCTTTAACTACAGAGCCATCTTGATGGACCTGTGTTAAACGTTTGGATTATGTGCATATGATATTAGGAAGTCCAGCAGGAACCCGCAGCTATTTGAAGCTTTCCCTACTTATAGTCTTTGTCCTGATGAATAATTTTAGCTAGTCATTTCATTTATATTTCTTATATTACTCTGGTTAAAGAATGATAGGGTGAGTTCCTACATCATGCAAAAATGTGAAACTACGGGAGTAGGTTTCATATCACCATTTCTTTGTTCCTTTGCCAAGGAAGTTGGTCATTTTCATGTGTTTCATTTTGTTAGTATGTTTTTGTTTTATTTGATTCAATAATTGGATTATAATGAGAAGCAGCATCAAGCTGTGAAAATGCTCATGGAGGAAAATTCCCTGAGTCTATTTATTTAAATGTGATGTGAAGTTTACCAGTGGAGTCTAACCTTTATCACCTTAGTCCCTGGGAAGAATAAAGCACAATCCTCAATGAAATTCGCATTTGCATATTTACCAAACTTTACTTCTCTTTAGAGGAGTTGGCAGGAGACTGCAGAAAAAAATCAAATGTCTTAATATAATAAATAATTAAGTTTTCATTCTCATAAAGCCTTATCTAAGTGTAGATGAGAAACAGAATAGGAAAACTCATTGGAAACTCTAGCCAGAGAGCTGTGTAGCCTGTATGGGACCCAACTAGGCCATCTGCATGTGAATGAGAGCTGTGTAGCTTGATCTGTTTGAGAGGCCCCCAGCAGTGAGATCAGGATCTATCCCTGGTGCATGAGCTAGCTTGTTGAAAGCCCACTCCCTATGATGGGATGCCTTGCTCAGCCTTAATGCCAGGGTAATGACCTTGGTCCTGCCTCAACTGAATGTACCAGGCTTTGTAGATTCCCCATGGGAGGGAGACCTTAAACTTTTGGAGGAGTGGATGGGGGGGGCATGGAGAGGAAAGCGGGGAGTGGGAGGAGGGATGGGAAGGGGAATTGTGGCTGGTATGTAAAACGAATAAAAAATGAAATACATCTCTCTCCATATTAGGAAAGTTGAAATGCATGAATTACTAATGGCATTTCCCTGAATTTTATGGGCCTAGCATTGAATGAATCACCCTGATCATTGAGAAAATTAACTCCATTGCTTCTTTAATTTTTTCTATAAAATGGGTCCTTTTTTTGGACACAAATACAATGATAGGTAATGACAGGCACAATAAAAAGTCCGTAGTTAGCAATGAATGACTACTGTTTCAGGAGCAGTCAATATAGTTCCATATTTTTACTGAGTGAGTGAAAAGATGAGTATGGGCCACACTTCCACCAGCATTTTAATACACATAGTTCAGCATGAGAAAATTAGCTCACTAAACAATGTCTTTTAAAAAGCATCTTAAATTAAACACAGACATTAGCGATATACATTGAATCATTATCCACAAGAGAGGAATAACATGAAATTCAGGTGAAATTACACATCTGAATTGGGGAGGGGCATTTTGATTCTGTTCAAAAGATGCATGTACACACTAAAAGCATCAAGAGCCTCTCCACTTATTCCACTGCTAATTGTTTCTAATCTGTTCTGCAATATAAATCTTGGTGTGCTAATGGAGCATCATTAAGAAGTGGGGAAAGGCATTCAGCGAGCTTTCATCCTCTCTAGGTCCAAAGAGGCATCAGCTGTGGTTCGAAGATGGGTTTCTACTGGGTAGTTGCTGGGTACCCTTCACCAGCAAGCAGAAAACAGAAGAGTTAGAATGGGCCTCTGCTCTAGAAGGCTGTGCACTTTGGTATTTCCATTTTCATTATCTAGTCTAAAGCTTTATTCAGGGTTTGTAAACTACCTTGCTTTGAAAGGAGTAGCAGCTTGAATAAGATGAGACTCTTTCGATCCCCAGCTAGACTCCGGGCTAATGGAGAGGAAAACAGTAGCATAAGCTATTCAAGAGGACAAACTACCTCAATTGGATTGCTCTTGGAG
The DNA here is from genome assembly GCA_028555095.1 of Dicrostonyx torquatus. Lineage (NCBI taxonomy): Eukaryota > Metazoa > Chordata > Mammalia > Rodentia > Cricetidae > Dicrostonyx > Dicrostonyx torquatus. The sequence goes on along the minus strand of JAQHUG010000332.1, from coordinate 864,460 downwards.
TTTTGTGTTGTGCAACATGGTATTTGGGGCAGGAATTAATCTTCCAAATTATATTTTGTTTAGGTAAATATTAAGATGATCAAATACTTTCTGATTTCCTCAGCCAGGGAAAAGTAATTTGGAAATGTGGTAAGGCTAGGCCAGGCTAGAATTAAAATTTTCTACAGATACAAATCACATTTTCCCACCAATTTCCTCTAATCAATCCTGAGCTCAATGGTTCAACAAAATTCATCAAGCAGTTAACATTATCATTATGTTTATGAATATATCATTATAATGTTTATACTAAATTTCAAGGAATGAAAAATCTACAAGACAGCCAAACCATAATAAAGTGCACATTATATCTTCACCACTAAATTCAAATTTTGCATACAGACATCCACTCAAGTTTTGAGAATGGAAATATAATAAATACCAAATGAGTCATCTCCAATGACTCTCCCTCACTCTCTCCTATGAAAGCTCGTAATAAATACATAGACATGTGGGCCAGAGAATCTCATCAGTGGACATTCCAATGAACAGGGAGATATTTCTTAAATTACAATGGAAACAATTACTTTTGGTCACCTGTACAAAGTCCAAATCTAATTTTTAAAATAAACTATGGTCAATGTGGTCTGTATTTCTAAGTCTCCACTTAATGCCATTCCAGAGTCACAGTGGGAAACCCATCTAGAAAGTCCCACAGCACCTTACTCTTAGGATACTTTTTGTCTCATTTGTTTATCTCCTAGTCTAATTAAGGTTTAACTTAGCACAACCCTCAAGATTATAGCACCTTCCTAAATAGCTCTTGAAATAAATAAAATGGTAGTCCATGTTGGCTCAATAGTACAATCTTTCAGTTGGTAAATTCCCCAGGAACTAGCAACTAGAAAAAAATGTAGAATTGATGCACAGATATATGGAGACTGCTGTGGCATGAAGGCCTCTGGAGAGAATGAGACAGAACATTAGTGAGCACGGATCCTTGAAGACAGTAATGTCAAAGCCTATTTTAACTTGTTTTGTTGTTCAGTACCCTCAAAAGTTCATTGATATTCCAAATTACTTGTAAGACCTGAAACGTTATATATTTGACATCTGCACGTCTCCTAAAGCCACATCATTTGCTCCACTGCAATTAAGTTCCTTATGTGAATCTAAGAGAAACTGTTGAAAAAAGCAAGCACCACAGATCAGCTGAGGAACAGGAAGTTTTTAAGAGAGACCAGTAGGTCATTGATTTTCAAATGCTAGTGTTTGTGGAGGGAGAAACTGATAAAAAATAACTTGAAATAAAAGTATTCGCAGATGGCAAGTTATAGAACATTTGGCACTTAACAAATGCCAAGAAAAATTACCTCCTTTTTAAAAAAAATAGTGGCAGAAAAGACCACCAACTATGGAGAGAGAGAGAGAGAGAGAGACAGAGAGAGACAGAGAGAGACAGAGAGAGACAGAGAGAGACAGAGAGAGAGAAATAGACATAGAGATAGCCAATAATGTTCTGCTTCTTATGATCACAAGCTATTCTTGACTAGTGTGTAATTAAGCTCGTTACATCCTATGTACTCTCCCTCAACCTTTGCAAATTACTGCAATCATTCCTGAGTGGTTTGTAGGGATAACCAGGGAGAGCGTACCTGCACCTTTTCTATAGAAACAGGAAAAACTAATTAGGAAGGTATCATAAACACTTCAAAGCTATGTATTCTCCTTAGTTTGCTGTTGCAAATATATAAACACAGAACATACTGTAGTAAATTCCCAAACAGATTCTAAGCAGAGGGACTGATTAAGCTTCCTATTTATGAAGAATCTGTAGCAGTCTGCTACTTTGCACCAGATTATGCTTCAGTATTCCCTGAATGTTCAGTAAATGAAGGTAGTTCAGCTGGGATGGAGTATGAACACAGAGGGCCTTTTTTTATATCCTCATATAAGATAACAGAAAAAAATATATGCCTGAATAGTATCTAAATAGACAATGAGATAAGAGAGGACAGCAAGTGGCTCTGAAACTTTTAAGGAATGGCACTCTGCTGTGAAATCGAGAGGCTGCACAATAATAATATTAACTGAATTTGTGCTGGTGCAGGGGCAGAAGTCACATGAGCGTCTGTTTCTCAGGAAATTGGGATAAAGGGGTCCACATGCCCAGGTTCTTACTTTAACATGCATCCCTATGTTTAACTTGCTGCAATAGAATTTTGGTCCAATGATATGGATGCAACTATTGTCTTTCTTAACTATTCACAGTTTGAAATTATGATGTTCAAAATCGGGATGGTAGCTGTCTATATTCTCTCCGAACTGGTCGACCAAACAGTGGATTCCCTTGTCCATAAGGGAAACCTGAATTGCTCTATTACAATAGAAGTATAATTAATAAGGATCCAACATCTAAGAGTGCTTTCCCTTAGAATTCACGGCTGCCACATCTGCATTCCTGAAAGGAAAGATGTATTTTTTGTTAGAATCTACACACATTCTGTTTTCTGTTAATGAAGAAATTGATAAAAAAAAAACCATACATTCTCCCACAGTAAGATTTGAAAAATGTGTAATAATAAAATATCTGAATAAGGGTTTTAAAAAGGAAACATTAAAATAAAGTGGAGTAGGTAGAATACAGGGAAATGTACCAAAAACACTACTAGCATCAGAAGATTTGGTTCCAAATTCCAAAATCTAACTTTACATCTTCCAATCTATTCACTTACGTCCTCTAGGAAACAATGTTAAGAATACGAGTTTACACATTGGTAAGGACGCAGTAATAATCTCTTTTCTGTTTAATCTCACAATCAAATTAGTAGTTCCAGCAATCAAATATGTAAATCAATGTAGAAATATTATGACTCTTAGTTCATATATGTTACTATTTATATACGGACAAGATACAGAAGCATATATAACTTGCAAGAAGAAGATGATTTTTACCTACTCAGTTTCCTAAAAGTTTCCTAGACGATTCAAGTGCTTGATCTAGACAAGGATACCATTCACAATTTGACATTAACATTTCCTTCTTCACAAAACCAAAATGAAATCAATGAAAACCAACATAACTCTAGCTAGTCAGTCATTAAAATGATAACTTAAAACATGAAGTGTTTTAAACATGAACGTGAAGTAATATAATTTGAATACTCTGTTTTTAAACATGGTATGTATAGAGTAATCACGAATCTACATGCATATACAAAACTATACATACTACACAATACTGGGGAGGGTGTGTGTATAGGTAGGAAAGAAAGAGAAAAACAGTGAGGGGCGCTCATTCAAAATATTTTTTTCAACATCAACAACAAGTACATTTAAAATAACTAACTAGAGAGAATTATCAAGAATGACTCTCTTCTTCATAGCAGATCACTTGAAGTTTCCCGAAGAATTGGATTGCTGGCGTAGATCCCAGCTTTGAAACTGAGTACTCATCAACCTTCTGGCCATGCGACGGTAGTCTGTGCCCTCTGTATGGGAAACCCTGCCCTGCTCTCCCTTCAGTAAGCTTACAGATAGAGTGCAGACCAGGGTCTCCCAACAGCAGCAGTTTCAACATTCCAATCCAGATTTTCTCTCTTCAGCTGTGATTCTATGTGGGAAACCGATGACACTTGTGTCCTTTTCCTTTCAAATCATTCTGTCTCAGTGAGGGACTCTGACAGATGGGAGGACACTGGGGCAATATGGATCACTTTGTGTCTGTAAATAACTTCACTTTGAGACTTTATATAAATCTACCTAACCCAGTCTTGAAACAAACTAGAAATGTTTACCAGGTGTGTTTCCCATAGTTTTCTCATATTATGCATACATATCATATAATTGCTACATAGTGGCCTGGGGTCAACATGCTTTCCTATGGACTGCAAGAGTAAAGAGTAACTTCAAACATTTACTAACTTGATGTGTATAATGTTGCAAAATGCTGTGTTTGAATTAGCTCCTTGGGTCCTCTTAACAATCCAGTAAGATATGCACTATGATTATATTATATATATGAAGAAAGTAAAGGAAAACAAGGTCAACTCCTTGCCAGAAATCATAAAGTTTATAAGCATTTCATCAGGTTGCAATTGGTGCGGGACAATTCTGTCAATCATGTCTTAAATAAACGCTGATTGGCCAGGCAGGAAGTATAGGCAGGAAAACCAGACAGGAAGTAGAGGTGGAGCAAGGAGAACAGGAGAAATTTGGAAGCAGGAAGCTTCCCTGGCATTCCTGCGCAGATCTCCAACAAGGCAACATGTAGCAGCCCAGCTGAGAGAAGGTACTGGCTATGTGGCTGACAATGGGTTAATATAACTTATGGGAGCTAGTAAGAAGCCTGAGATAATGGGCCAATCAGTTAATAACCTAATGTAGACTCTCTGTGTGATTTTCTTTGGNCTAGTAAGAAGCCTGAGATAATGGGCCAATCAGTTAATAACCTAATGTAGACTCTCTGTGTGATTTTCTTTGGGGCTTGCTGGCTGTGGGGTACTGGGTAGGACAGTAACCCCAACGAGCCAGCCCTCATGTTACATGCAAGCTCATATAATCTAGCATAATACTCTTACCTACTGCAGGCATTTTTAAAGTAAATAGTATGTATCACTTATTAATGATGCTGGTACCCACTAAACCTCAGAGCATCAAAAGATTATTGCAATAGGGTAAGCTAGAAGGTTACTTTGTTCTATCACAAACACAAAGACAATGGCTTCACTGTTGACTATTTTGATAGGCAAATGTGCAGTAGCGAGTAGTTTATACATATCTGGCTTTCAGAAAGGAAGCTATCTATATGTATATAGGCAGTGATTTAAGTCACAGGAGTAAGTAGATTTACTAATGGAGAGAGGACTCAAAAGAAAAAAAATACTGAAACAGGAAACTGGGGGTGGAGAAAACTTCAAATGTTTTAAAAGTGTACAGAAGAAGGACTAGTAAGTAAACAAACCAAAAAAAACTGGTGATATAGAGAGAAGGTAACATTAAGAAAATTGAGAGAAGCCTTGGTTTCAGTTACCAAATGTGACAAACAGAATCCAATGCTGCAGAAGTAAGAGGAGGTAAGGATTGAAAGGAACTGAATTTTAACTTGCAATCACTGAAGACCTTAGCAAGAGGAATGTAAGTTTGTTTATATGGGCTGAGGATATAATAAAAAAGGTTGAAGAATTAAGAAATGGATGAAAAATGAAGGAAGTAAAGGCAACATTGGTTGGTCTGTCAAAGGAAAAGAGACAGGTAAAGAGTTGGGAGGGAGAACAGAATCCCAGGTGGGTTATTTTAGGATAGAGTCCTGAAATGATCCACATACAAGTGGTTAGTGGAAGTGCAGTAAGAAGGCTAACATATCTATGCCCGCAGAACACTGAGGAGAAACAGAATCAGTGGAAATACAGAAGGTTTATCCCTGAAAAGATGCAGGGTCTTTTACTCGGAAGAGAGTGGTTGCCAATAAGGCTTCTCACAATAATAATATTCATCAAGAAAAGGATGAAAAAAAATTAAGAGCTATTGTAGAAGACTTCAAAATCCAGTAAGGGAGTGCACTGCTGGGCTCATGTGATGTGGTACAAAACAATCAAGGGGATAGAGCATTAGTCGGTTTCATACAAATACTAGGCTCTTTGCCTCACCTAAGCTCTATTTCTCTCTGTGTCCTCTCTATTCTCTCTCTCTCTCTCTCTCTCTCTCTCTCTCTCTCTCTCTCTCTTTCTGTACCTAGGCTGGCCAGGAATTCAATGTGTATTCCAACTAATCCACTGTATCTGGTTATCCTTTTGTTTGCTTGAGCCTAGGTTGCCTGTAGCTCAGGCTGTTCTTGAACTTGTTATGTAGCCCAAGATGATCTTGAAACTCTGCCTACTGCCTACACGTGACTTCTGAGTGCTGTGATTATAACCATAGCTACTATCACTCCATTTTCCTTTTATTTATTTATTGTGTGTGTGTGTGTGTGTGTGTGTGTGTTTGTGTGTGCCCAGGCCACAATCACAGATATTCCTTAGGACCCAAGGATCGATCCATCCACCATGTGTTTTGGGGCCTCTCACTAGCCTGGAACTCATCAGATAGGCTAGACTAGCTACCCAGCAAACGCCAGGGATTCACTTGTCTCTACATTCCCAGTGCTAGGACTTTAAATGCACACCCCCAGCCCCAGTGCCTGGCCTTTTGAAGGTAACTTCTGGGGATCCAACTCGGTTCTCATGCTTACAAGGCAAGTACTTCACTGACTGAGCTATTGCCCCAGCCCACACATGCTTTTTATTCAACAAACATTTCCTTCCTGTCCACTTGCAAAGACGAAGAATAAAGAATAAACCCTTTTGCATGAAAATAGCATGCAATTTGCCTGCTAACTTGGTAAGCATAAAGTGGAAACTGGTCTTTTTAGCAATAGGAATTTGAGCTTCCTCCGTCACTCCTGTCCTTATTATCTCTAAATTCCCCCTCTTTTCCTTAAAATACTTTAGGATTTCTCCTGTATGTAGAAAAAAATAACAGTACCATTTGCATTTCGGCACATTTTCAAGGAGGTTTCCAGGTGCTAGATATAAGCCAAAGAGCTTGTGTTTTTCCTTCAGATCTAAATAGTCTGAATCTCAGTATTGCTCATGGGAACAGTTTCAAAGGCTGAAGTGTCAGAATCAGAAAGGAAAGAAATGTGTGGGTGGGAAGCTCTACATGCAAAGTTGTCATACCCCTCTTTCATTTTCAGACCTGAATATGCATGGATGAAGAAATTATAGCTTATTCCCAAGTTTTTATTGTCAGCATCAAATCTTACAAAAATGTCAAGAAGATAAGGTTGGTATATGTAGGTGAAAATGTTCAAGAGATTTGATAGTTCACTTAAATAGCTCTCTCTCTCTCTCTCTCTCTCTCTCTCCCTCTCTCTCTCTCTCTCCTTTCCTCCCTCCCTCTCTCATCTGTCTACCTGTCTGTCTGCCTCTGTTAATGAGATATTTCATTATTTCATTGCCTCTGAGCATATTTTTTTCTCCTGGGTATAAAGTACTGAGTAAAATCTCATTTATTCAATTTCATTACTTTGAATTTTATACTCATTTAAAAATAGTACAGGGAGAAACTTCTTTAATGATTCCTTTATACACAGGAGCCCAACATATTGATAGTAAGGAAGAAATCTTGAAATGGTTTTCATAACAAATTTAAAAGATACATGCATAAAGATATTTGCTTCAGAACTGGTTTATAGCAATGAATCCAAAGGCAACCATTCATCAACGGGGGACTGGATTAGCAAATTTCAGTCTATTCAGACTACAGAATACTTTTAAGTCTTAACATTATTACAATATAACTGTAAAGTTGTTGACATATAAAATATATATAAGGTGTAGAGGAAAAGAGCAAGTTCCTGAACATTACTTTGAGGGAGTCATTCCAAAATCTGCCATGCATGCTTGGGTTCCATTATATATTGTTTTGTCTCTATATGTATATTCCTATGATAAATTTTAATTTATAAATCAAACACAAAATATTAACAATAATGGGACAATTAAAATCAGACCCCATAATAACTGTTACTTCAAAACTATGGAGTTTTTCAGAAACTCCCTTTTAAATTTAGACTTCAGTTGAATAAAAATGAAATTGTGGAAGATGAAAACTTAGGCAAGGGGGTCCTTTAGAGAATTATCATAGTAGTGCAGAGGTACATATGTATACACAAATAATATTATCAATAGACTGTCCTCATCTAAATATTTGGCTATTTATTCATCATTATGATTGAATGTAATTATTACCCTTAGAAGCTGTTTCAATCTCCGAACTAATTAATTAATGCAATACTTCAAACAACATTTTTAAGCACCCACTATATGCCAGATGCTATTGCAGGCAATAGGATAGATCCCCAAATTTAAAAAGTCTGCCTTAAAAAAGCTGTCATTCTTTTGGGGGTGGCAATATACAGATATAAACATATTCATTCAATAAAATCAAAAGTTTACCTACAAAGAATTGATATTCTAGAGTACAGACACAAGCAGAATAGTTGTCTCATGGTATCTGTTTCTTCGTGCCGTCCTTTCATATTGAAATTTACATGTGCTCAAATCTCTTATGCAGAATGACATGGTATTCACATATGAATGATGTACAGCCTCCCCCATTGTATTTTTATGATAATTGATGCAGTGCCAATGCTATGTAAACAGCTGCCATACACTATGTAAGGGAATAATGAGGACAAATTGTTTCTACAGGCTCAGAACAGGTACGATTTTAGTGTTTTCAATTTATATTCAGTTTAATCCATGAATGCAGAACCCACACAGATACAGAAGGTTGAATATATGTACATAAACATTTAATTTAACAAATATATTCAACAAATTCAACAAACCTTGACCCATTTAAATGTGCTACATAATTTGTGTAAATATAATATAGATACAAAAAAATCAATATAAAAAAAGAAAAAATGACAGTGCTAAAGTGCTATTTTGAATTAATCCACCAGGGAAACCTCTTTGATGAAGGGATGCCTGACCAGAGACAAGAAGACAATGAGGAAGTCTATCGACTGTGCGACTACACCCTCCTAATACTTACTATCTCCCACTTCCTCCACACTATGCCCTGGCCATATTGGACTTCTTGATGTTCTTTCACTACATCCTGATGATCCTGCCCCTGTCTTGTACCTTTGCTCTAGCTTTGCCTTTTGCCTTGACTCCTCCTACCATGACTTACCTCCTCAAAGTGGTCATGATCCATGGGTTGAGAACCACTGGAGTATAGACTAAAATGGTAGGAGGTGTTTGCTTCTGGACTGCATATATTTTAAAGGAAAATCAAGATATGTTGGTGCTTTGGGTATTAAAAGAGAAAAATGGAAAAAATTAAAACATCTAAGACACTGGAAGGGTATAAACACAGGCTATAAACAGTTATCTTTTAGATGTATTAACTGAAGAACACTACTTAAATATCCAAGTGGAGATGTTAGGGAAGCAGCTGGAAATATGATTGCATATTACACAAAAGGTCTATTAGGCTGGGGGCACCAATTTTTGAAAGCATGAGAGTGATACATTCAGAGTACAGATGTAGCACGAAAAAAATTTAAAGAATTGGGACTCACCAAAGGCTAATGATGGAAGAGATCAGACAAAGAGGATAAAGGAAACTTGCAAGGATCAGCCTATGGGGTGGGAGTAAAAGTAGGAGACAGTGGTGTGCTGGACGCCAAGTGAGAAAAGTGCTTTTAGGAGAAAGGAGTAGTGGACTGTCAGGTTGTCAATGGTTGGTGTAGGAGGGTCCTTCTGTATTTCTGTGCTTTCATTGGTTGTTGAATAAAGAGACTGCCATGGCCTGTAGGATAGGGCAGCCCTTAGGTGGGCAGAGTAGACAGAACGGAAGGCTGGAGAGAAGGAAAGTGTGGCAGTCACCATGATTCTCCAGCCCAAGATGGACTTTGGTTAGACTCTTCCCAGTAAGCCACAACCACGTGGTGATACACAGATTTCTAGATATGGGTTAGACAAATATGTATAAGAGGCTAGAATTAATGGCCAGGCAGTGTGTTAAATGAATCCAGTTTGTGTGTAATTATTCCGGGTATAAGCTAGCCAGGGCCAAAAGCAGGCCAGAGGCTGGGAGCCGGGCAGAGGGAACAAAGGGTCCGCACTCTTCTCAGGTGCTGGGAACACAGCCTGCACCTCATTACTACAGATGGGAGCAGGACTAAAGACCAGATACTAGATTTAGAAAAGTGGAGATCATATGTGACATTCAAAACAGCACCCAGCAAGGAGAGATATAAAAACCTGAATGGAAGAGAGTGGCATGAGATGAGGTGAAGACAAGGGGTATATAAGTCTCTGAAAGGTTTTCCTGGATAAACTGAGGATGAGCTGGTGAAGTATGCAATAAAAAGATGATTTTTCTTTTGCAAACAGGAACGATTAATTTTTGTGTATGCTAATGGGGATGGCATGACAGAGAGAGAATTTTGAAGAGAGAGACAAAGACAACCTGAACAGTTTCTGAACTGGTAACATAGGGTTGAACTCTGGCCAGCAATGTATAGTCTGCCCTTATATAGGAAGAAAGAAACTGAAGACTAATACAAACACAGAGAATAAAGACAGAGATATAAGTGGGCAAGTAGGTATGGAGATGAGATTATAAAGAAATTTTGTTGTGGCCTAGATTACCTAGTAACCACTTTCGTATACATAGTTGGTTTTACTTTCTGTATCTCCCACCATTATGATTCAACAGGCAACTTCTCCAGGCCTTCCTTAAATCGACATCTGGGTGAACTCAACATCTGTAAGGCTGCCTCAGGAAAACACAATTACCCATGAGAAAAGCAAGGAAATGCTCAGTACTTCAAGAGAAATCAAGTGTGAAATAAGCAACAATAATTTACCTAGAGAAATTAGCACAATAATAGTAAAAGGAGAAATTAGAGGAGAAAAGTTTACCCTGAATTTACTAGGTGCCAGGCACTGTTCTAAGGTTCTTTCCATACAATAACATGTATAAATCTCTCAACTCTAAAAACAGTTTTCTCTATGTTCTCCATAGATGGTCATCAGCAGTCATGAATTTGAAGTAAAACAGCACTGCATATTTTCTTACAGCAACAACAGTATAGATTCAGAGTTGGCACAAATGTGGAGTAAACAGGCAAAATCAGTAAACAGGAATCAATAGTGTAGGAAAGTGATATTCTGAGTTCTGGGCCATCTAATATATGGGAGAACAGTGAGGATATGAAACTAATAGAGGCATGAAAAGGAGAATGCTTTATGATCCACCCTATGATGATAGCCATTATTAATATTTTGCAGTATGTCTGACTTTTATTAAAAAATGGGAGCCTAAAGATGAGCCCTTAGTGCCACCTACAAGACGTAGCTCTGCTGCTGTTGTGCCCCCCACCTTCATTTTTAGCAATTCATGTTTCTCCAGGATCATACAGAAAAGAGGTGATATCTGCTAAAAGGCACCAGTACTATTAATTAAGGTGTTTATTACAGATGAAAATAACTATTCTGGATTAATAGAAACTTTTTCATTCAGCAGTTAAATGACTGAGTGTAGAGTGTTGACTAAACATTGGACAGCAGACCAAAACATGAAGAAGGAAAGGCTGAACAACACTTTCTTATATGAAACTTTTTATGATACCTTAAATTCTCACATACCTAATCCTTATATTACCAATTCCACACATTCTGTTAGCCTAGAATCCTAAGAACGACTGGATTGGGACTAAGGTATAGGGTAAGTTTATGAGGTCATTCAAGGTTCAGAGGAATTTAAAAAAAAAACCCTGGGTGACATTAGTATACTTAGAAAGCCCATTGAGATGTCTAGTGAGGGCCCTTAATTAGGTATCCACTCTTCCAATTTATAAAGAAAGGAGGCTATAAAGAGTACATGACAGCACTATCTAAATACAAAATAGATTGCCATTGTGGAGATTGTCATCATTTATTTATAAATAATATCCAAGATTATGAGTTCTCATAAATAAGTCAATCATAAATTTAAATAAGTAGGAATATTGTGATAGTTTGAACGTAATTGGACCCTATAATCTCATAGGGAGTGGCACTACTAGAAGGTGAGGCTTTGGTGGAGTAGGTATGGCCTTGTTGAAGGAAATGTGCCACTGTGGGGGTGGGATTTGAGGTTTCCTTTGCTGAGGATACTGCCCAGTGTCTCAGTCAACTTCCTGTTGCTTGCAAGATGTAGGACTCTCATCTACTAGTCCAGCAGCACTTCTGCTCACACCGGGCCATGCTCCCTGTCATAGTGATAATAGACTGAATCTCTGAAACTGTAAAGAAAGCATTTCATTGTTTTCTTGCCTTGGTCAAGGTGTCTCTTCACAGCAATAAAATCCCTATATAGAATAGTGGACTAGTGATGAAATATGCAATAATGTTTAGAATTCCAAGTGAATTATCTCTTGATGTGTAGAGTAATCTGTTGGTAGGCTTTGTGCATTCTGAATCACCTGCAGATACTTATCAAATATCATTTACAGGGATCTTAGGTCCATGCAAAAAGAAGACTACTCTTTTTTCTGGGCATATCACAATGCTCTATTTTGTATATTTTCACAGGATTATGCTTTTAATTTTTTAATATTTTATTAGTTCTTTGAGAATTTTTCATATGTTTTGATCACATCCACCCCCTTTTCCCAACCTTTCCTGGTGGCCCCTTTCATTCTCAACCTAATGTGTTGAGTGTGTATGTATGTATGTGTTTTCCCACCAAAGTCAATTGGTGCTGCCCAAACATTTTTTGATAAGTGTCCTTCCCCTGGTGTATGGCTGACTTGAGGGGTTATACTCTTAGGAAATCCTGACTATTCCATTCCCAGCAGCTAGCAATTGCCAATGGCTCCTTAGCAAGGGGTGGAAGTTCATGGCCAACTCCCCTCTCCATGCTAGGATTTTGTATCATATGTTTTTAATGTTAAACAGGTGAACCATGGAAAGTCTAGCTCTTAAATGATCTCAGATTTATACTACAAAACTTGAACTTAAATAAGTACAGTACTTTGATTTTCATAATGGTATTTTCAGCTCATATATGAAGAGTTTTCAGTCAATAATGAAGAGAGAAATATACTCAACCAAGTACAACTAGGAAACAAAGCACACATAAAAGATGCATCTCATTATAAAATGTTTCACTTTAAAAGGTCTACAGACAGTGCTTTTCTATAAGTCATACTTTTTAGTTAATAGTAAAGTTTAGAAATGTATTTAGAACATTTGTTGTCTAAAAGATATCCTTAGTTCAATATTCATTTGAATGATGGAGACCCAGGTATTTATTAAACATATACATTTGACAGATAATTCACAAAAGTAATCTCAGTGAATTTTAGAACTAAATAATGCCATTTTCATTTTAGTTCAAAAGTTAAGGTCATTTGTTCAAGGGCAGACTTGGCATGTCATAGACTACTGAAGATTATGATGCTTGTGTTTGGTTCCAGGTCTGGATGGCTCTATATTTCTATTTTCGGTAAACCTAAATATTTGAAAATCAAGGCTGTAAGTGGCTACCACAAGAATTATTTCCTCTAGGTTCCTCTAGATTATGAGATGGAAAATGTCATGCACTGTCATGTTTATGGAATAGTCCCAGTACTCCCAGAAGTCAAACAGTCGAGTTAGGCTATCCCAGTCAAACACTAAGTACAAATGGTTGAGAGCTCCATTGCGGTATCTCTACACATCATTCTATAAGTCAATGGATACTCAGTTCTCATAGTTACTGGAAGAATCACACAAATCCCCCATCTTCATTTTACAGGATGAACCTGAAAATATTCATCTCACTATTCCTCTAAAATACATTTATGCTTAAATAGGAATTTCATGAGAGATTTTGTTGTTTAAAAGTTATTTTTAAGTTCATTGCTTTTGAGAGACTTATAAAATAAATGCATGCATTATGATAGGATGGCTTTCCTAGCTCATCTACGAAAAAACAGCTTGGAACTATTTGAGTTTATCTTTGTAAAAATCACAAAGGTCAGCATTTTTGGTACACAATGAAATAAAATGTGAAGAAATATTAAGCAAAACTAAGACAAGCCCAGTGCTTTAGTACTTCCTCTCATTTTAGGTGACCAAAGCTTAGTGCTTCACCTGCTAACAATTCCTCCAAAGAACTCTCAAGCAGACATTCTTGGCAACAAAAGTAATGGAAATTCTCAGCAATTACAACTTGACAAATTCATAGAAGAGAAAAGATTCCCATGAATATACCAGAGGCTTTCTGACATTTGGTAGTTGTATTCCTAAAGCCTAACACAGAACTGCAGCATGTTTGGGGGTAAATTTATACTCAGTTCTCAGTTACTGGAAGAATCACACAAATCCCCCATCTTCATTTTATGTATCAATGCTTACATATCATATGTAGTCAATTATATGAAGATTTCTCCCGAGAAGTCTCAACTTTCCTATTTCCATTGCACTAAGTTTGGCATGAAACTATAGATTGGATAATTACTAACTGGGAGAGAAAAACCTCTAACTACCACAATCACCCACATTAATTCAAATTGCATGAAAGGAAAAATAGCAAATGTTTGGAAGACTTCACTACAGGGAAACTAAACAAACAGGCTCAAAGAAACAAAAACCTGATATTAACACAGAGGGAAACCATGAATTTTTCTCTTATGTGGGATAATGATAACTCAGATTGGAGGTCACTTGGTCTGCTTCCTAGACCATTGCTCAGGGTCAAGAATACAGATTTAATGCTCATTACATGATGGTAATAACTTAGAGCCCAGAAAGTGTATTTATAAGCCCACATGAGCAAATATTTTCAGTTTAGCAATATCTAGTTATGTATCATGTCATTTGCATACAGCGAGTTGCTGTGTTTTGACACCATTCACACACATTCATTTCTTGAATGAGTCACCGAACACTCAAATGTGACATTTTTCACATTATCCTGTGGGATGAGGAGCAGGACCATTAACTGCAGGTAATTAGAAGGCACAATCATCTTTTATTGGTTTAAAATAATTATGTCTCTAGTAGAACCCTAATGCTACTTTTATATAAATAAACTAGATAATTGAAGGCAGTAAAGAATACTATTGTGAAAGATTTCTCAGAAATCTATCCCACTGTTCTGATTGAGAGTAGATAAAAATGGAAGTTCATTTCTTCTAGGTCTACCTCATCTATTTTTAAGATGAAAACCTGGCTCCCAGGTATAAAAAGCACATCACATCTCTGCTCTCCTCATTCTCAGTGTGTGGATCTTACTTAAGAATCCATCATGAATGCAAAGTTGAGTCATTATTACCTTAAGAAAAACCAGGCAAGGAACTACAGGAAACAAATCAACAGCATTGTCTAATATTCAAGGCAAAAGGGATGATGAAGAAGGAAGAAAGCTACTCAAATTCATATACTCATTCGCACATTGAAAGCTGCATTCCTGGATCTCAGTGTGCGGACATTGTAACTGCCAATACAACTGCGTTCAGCTAGTGATTCCCATGTACAGAAAAAGACTTGCTTAATGAAATAGCATTTTATTCATCAGTATTTTTGAACAGGTAATAAAGTCTTGGTGTACACAGCACTGATAATGAAAAGGGAGAGAGGCATAAGTATATGAAGGCACACTGAAAAGGATCTTACCTAAACTTCCGAATAGCTCTTTACTAAACAGTCACATCTTCATTCAACCTTTTCTTACTATATTAGAAAATCATTCATTTCTTCTCAATTATTGACCTATGACACACTCAAGTTTTGTTCTATTATTTGCTATACATTTGTAGATTGTGTACTGGGCATTTGAAAGTGAAATTGATGCAGAAAATAATAGAAAAGGTGCCACTCTCATCTTCAAATAACTTAAAGTATAGTTTATGAAATACTAGTTCTACATGGAAGAAACATTTGGAAATAAGAGATGTGTGCAAATGGCATATACATTGTACTCTGAGAGCCTCAACAAGATGAGGTGCCACAAGACTTTCTGAAGGCTTTTCTGAACACACAGCACAACAGGAGGCTAGTCTGAGCATTACCTGGTACCTTCTTCTAATTTCTACATTCATAATGAGTTAATTAAATCCAAATAAGTTAGAAATTTAAGGACACACAAGCCAACCTCCCTGAATAAACTTGGCAGTGAAGTTCTCCAATTAGCAGTTTAGAAACACACAAAATAAATGCAGAAGAAATCAGAAGCAAACAATAAAGAAAAAACTCACAAGAAGCCCTGTCTCATTGGAATTCAGAATGCCATGCTTCTTTGAAGGGAAAATGATTTTGTAGGTATTCATATCGAAGAAAGCGCTGGTTAAAAACAAGACTCTCAGTTGTTTGTATGTATGGAAACCCATTGAGCATGCACACATACAGAAACTGTCTAGAGTTAATCATGAAGGTAAACACCTATAATTCTAGCAGCTGGAAGGCAGAGGGAGAAGGATCGCTATGAGTTTGGAGCCTGTCATGGCTACTGGCTACAGAGAAACCCTGTCTTGGAAAACTAATTCATACCAACCAAACCTGTATAACAGGACCTTTCCCTTGAATTCTGTGAGATTACAAAAACAAATGTATCTAATTGTCTTGGTGTTCCTGTTCCTAAGACCTATGGAAATCATATAAACTGTTTTAATAGTCTACAGAATGTGTACATGATTGAGAGTTACCAGCAACTAAAGGTAAGCTCATGTATCTTTCCAGGATACTACCTAGAAATGTTTTTCTAGCCAGCAGAGACTAAAAAACTAAAGGTCTTTACTCACGGTATCATCTCTAACCGCAATAATAATAAAAGTGCCACAAATGAAAGCATGAATGCAAACTTAATTTCCAGCTATCTTTTTATTTGTTTCCATAACATTTAGACATTTTTTGAACTGTGCATTTAACTCAACAGTACAAAGTTTCATATGAAAATGCAGCAGTATTTTGTGATCACATGACATGCAAATGGGGATGCTGTGATGTGATATAGTGCAAGCAATATTACCTTCAGTGTGTAAACTAGTATACCAAATATTGCATCTTCATACAGCAATGCTGGACTGTGTCTAAAATTCGTTACTAAGAATGTTAAGGCAGGACAAAGTTAGAATGGGAGCTGTTTATAGTCATAAAATTTCTGTGTCATGCCATAAACTAACTCTGAAATGAGATCTTCCCATATATGAAAACATTTATATCAAGGGTCTACAGTGAACTTTTAACCCACCATGAATTCTGCTTATAGCAATTCTGCATGGGGCTTCTCAAAAGAGCAATTTCCTCATTTATATAGTTAGATACTCCTCCCTGATGAGATGGTAATAGGTTAGGTGGCCATAATAACAGCAAATAAAAGTTCACTAAAATTTCATAAAAATGCAAACTCGGCACTCCATTTGTACTCGGAAAAAATCCTATAAAAATGTTATTTTGTATAAAAAATGTTATTTTGTGTCTTACTGCTACTGTTTAGTAGCAAAGATTAGCTGTAGCATCTAAGAGAGGAAAAGGGGTAATGCAAAAGTGACTATGATTGGTTTCAATTTTTTTTGAGGTGCCAACAAATGTTTAGAACACAATGTAGTTATTTGATTGGGCACACTCATATTCTACTTTATAGCATGGGTAATTTAGTCACTGAGAACCTAAATGTTAGTAACATTTAAGAAGTATGATTGTCCTTATAAAAATGACAAAGGAAATAATGAGCAAATTCGTGAAGTAATTAACTACTGTGCCAGAAATAAGCAACTTCTTTGTTGATACTTTCCAGGCCTGTCAGAAGTCTCTATTTTCATTGCCTCTGACTTCAAAACACACTAAGAATTTTGAGGACTGTCAGAATGAAAGCACCTGTGACAATTTTGGAAATTCATGCTTGACTGTCAATTGCTAAGTATTAAGAAAATATCAGTGTTTTAAAATCACATCTTCTCATTTAATGTAGTTTCACTTCTACACCAATGTGACTTTGCATCTTGGTAGAGTTTTAAAGATTAGTGAATTTTGCATTTGAATCAATATATACTATTAGCAAAGAAAATTATCTCATTTTAAAGAATGACAATCTGTGTAAACTATAACTATGTTAGAATTAGCCATGCTTAGAAAAAGACTAGAATATATTCTAAGTGAGGCTTAAATCATTACTCACTGATGCATAGTAATATTTCAGGAGATATTTAAAAACAACACACGTGAGCAGTACAAGCAAAGTAAAAATGCAAACTGATGGTCCACCTTCTCTCTGAATGTTGTTATGGTCAGTACTCTTGTCTAATAACCTACAACCTACCATAGCAACAATCAGATCCCATTCATTTCCAATATGTTTTTTTTTTAAAAAAGGAGTTTTTAAAATAACTCTGACAAAGGTCACAAATGCTTACTTTTCCAAATGGAAAATTGATGTGATAAAAAAAGACTGGGTACAAATGTTTCTATAGTCACCGTTCAAGAAACATGCCACATAAACAAGACATTTTGATCTTATGTAAGTAACCAAATTATTTAAAACATGTACATAATTTTAAATAATCATGTACGTGTACATGTATCACTTTCATCTTGGCATCCTTAAACTGTCACAATTAAAGAGTCCTGGTTGCCAATAACAGCAACTAGGTCTAAAATCAATCACATCTAGAATTGTACCAGCAATCTGAGATTCCTGTTATTCTCCATTTGTTTGCTTGCATGATTATTATCACAGTTTTGAGAAATACACTAAGCATATTTGAAAATTCCTGCCACCATACTATTTTCTATATACATTTACCTAACTTCCTGTAGTTTGAATTTCAAAAGTAGACAGGAACAACAGTGCAACTGGGCCAAAAGTTTCCGCGTTGGTGAACCTAGAGAGTACAGTCTAGCACTAGCGGGGTTCTTGGAATTTCATAGGCTACTGAACACTTATGGAAGAAACTGTTTCATTTTCATCTTGGCATCCTGAAACTGTCACAATTAAAGAGTCCTGGTTGCCAATAACAGCAACTAGGTCTAAAGCCAATCACATCTAGAATTGTACCAGCAATCTGAGATTCCTGTTATTCTCCATGTGTTTGCTTGCATTTTTCCATGAATTGATTTTATACATATTATAACCAAAAAAACACTATGTAGGCAGTATGTTATCAAATGACTACTTTCTGGATCCATACCCATAGGCAAACTCTGAAAAGCAGAATGGTTGCTTCCCTGACAGCGAGAATCATCACTAGCTCATGCAAACACAGAAACATCAGAAGAATGTATACAGAAAACAGACTAAACAATACATCCCCGAAGCACACAGAAGCTTTACTAACAAAATTAACAGTTCAGACATTTGGGACTGGAAAGATGGCTAATAAAACTGATCCTGCAGAAGATCCAGCTTTGTTTCCCATCACCCACATGGAGTAATTCCAGTTCTAGGGAATATAATACCTTCTTTTGACCTCAGTTGGGACTACATGTATATGGTGCACATACATACACTCAAGCACATACATATATACATAAAATAAATAAATAATTTAAAAAAGAAGTTCAGAGGTTAAAGACAGGTGTTACTTGGTAGGAATGGTGAATTGAAGTGTAAATTATGGAGAGAAAAAATGCCTTGCTTCATATTAAAGTGCCCTGTGTCACCAGAAGTGCCACCAAGGACTGTGGCAAAACAAGAGGCTGAACGAAACCATGCGTCATGGTTCTGCTGTTCCATATTCTTACAACTAATCATCTGTTTGAAAAGTTGCGTGTCTGTATCAGAAACACTAGCTGTGTTTGCTGAGCCTGTTACATACACTTTAAATCTATTAGACTCAACCCCTGGTGACATTTAAATGCTTCAATGATAGCCATATTGGAAGCACAACTTTTTATGAGCTAACGCTTAGTTCTGGGAATTGAAAAGCATAAAAGAAACATGAAGTAACTGGTGATTTTCCCTGCTGAGAAGAATTTTCGGAACATAAATGTAATAAATAGCTTTAATAATCATGGATTGCATCTACCTACTCTAGTACTAGGCACCCATCTACACAAAGGGCAGTGGGAAATTAGTCTTAGAGCTTTGGAAAAGTCAAATATGCATAAGAAATCTAAAGAAGCAAGAGAAAATGGAAGGGGCAAAATTCTGCTGTGTTGTCTACTCACCCATCAGTCAATGGTAACTCTGCAGTGACAAAAAAAAATGCACTGTGATAATGCACCTTGATTATGGTAGCTTCATAAAGCTGTACCTGTGGGTCTACACTGGTTCTCTTTTCCCACTTCTGAAGCAAACAATTCACAGAAAAATAGTGGGAATGCTAGCTCAATGTCACTGTCCAAAGGCAAAGTGGACTTTGCTATACCTAAAAGATGCAGTCACTAGAAACTACGATAATCTACTTGTGTTGTTCAGGTGGGACATGGTTTTATTTTTTATAACAAAAAACATTCAATTGGAACTTGCTTACAGTTCAGAGCTTTAGTCCATTGACATCGTAGCAGGAAGCAAGGCAACCTGCAGACAGACATGATACTGGAAGAATGGCTGAGACTTCTACATCCAGATTGGCAGGCAGCAGGAAGAGAGAGGGCCTCTGGGCCTGGCTTGATATTCTGAAACCCCAAAGCATACCACCAGTGATATACTTTCTCCAACAGGCCACACCTCCTAAAGCCACTCACTATAAGCATTCAAATATATGAGCCTATGGGGGACATTCCTATTCAAACTACCACACCCACCATCAACAAGAACCTGAAACCCACTGGGTCGGAAGGGCTTTTGTGGCTATTGAGTTTTCCAGGACTCAAAGTCCCCAAGAAGTTGCCATTATTATCAAAGACACTGCAATATCCCTGTATCATCATGACCAGAAATTATATAGTATTTTAGATCAAGGAGTGAAAACCAAGAACAAAACCAACACATGATTTTTCTTGTTATTATTTGTTGGTTATAGATGTAGTGTGTGAATGGTCACAGATGAGAGATTCAAGGATACTGAGGCAGAGCATCAGAGGTAAGAAATTTAATTAGAGCAGTCTACCATGGACAGGTCCATAAAGAAAACAGTCACTGGAGTGTCAGGTCTTCTCTTTTAGTTCTCCAAGGAGTGGAGTTTCCCAACAAGAGCCTGCAGTTTCTCCAATTCCAAACAGGAGTCAGGGAAGCAGGTGCATAAGAATCACAGATTTACAGAGAGTTTTAAACTTCAAGCAATGCTATTTCTTGATATATTTGAAGAACGTCATATTCAACCATACTGCCCCATAACATACAGATATGGAATTAATGTGATCTGCTGGAGACTGTTGTGCTGTATCATCAGTAAGCATTGTTTGGTGCAACTGGTAAATTTTCATAATCAGACACACTTACCTATTCCCAACCTCAAGGGCATTCAAACTTTTTCCCTACAAGGAATCTTTTTCATCTTTTTACATTGAGTCTTATGCTACATATAGCATTGCCAGTGTTATAGGTCAGGTTGGGAATGAAATACTTCATGTCCATCCTTCCCACAGCAGATTATCTATTAGCAATGAGAGCTGAGAACTTAGCATAAACCTCATTATGTATATTATAAACTCCAGAGATAATGTCAGCATGGACCACTCTCATTGCATTTTGGGATACTTAATACTTATAGAGACTTAATGGGTATTTGCTAATTGATCATAAAAAACTTCTAGGAGGACCAAACCTCAGCATGGGAAGGGGAATTGGGCATATAACCCCATCCCTTAGCTGAGAAGTTATTGGCAGTTCTTAGGTGATGAAAGAAGCATCAGTTTTTTTCTAAGAGTATTGCCAATAGTTGGTAGACCATACTACAGTTGGCACACATCCAAGAATATTTGGGCAGTACATATAGGCTTTGATGGGGTAAAACAACACCAAACACGAAGTTGATGAGTGGGGAGGGGAGGGGGACTCTGGGAAGGGTTGGGATGGGAGGGTGAATATGATTAAAACACAATGTCTGAAATCTTCCAAACACTAATGAAATGTTCCATAAAAAATACGAAAAAAAATAGCAACAAAAAACTCCTGAACCTTTGTTCCATGCTTTAGGTCCCCTGGGAGCTTAGATATGTGACTGAGTTCTCTGAAAGTAGGGAAATGAAAATACTTTTTAGGAATCTCTGTTTCAAAGATTATGACAGAACATAGAAGTGCTAAGCTTCAAGACTCCCCTAGGCTCTATTTTCTGCAGTGCAAATCACCTGAAAAGAAGGTTTTGCATGGAACCTTTCATTACAGTGATCTACACTATTATATGGGCAGGAACAAAGGAATACTTTATATAGCACTTTAAAAGAAATCTTTTATGAGACCACCTACCAATCACCTAAGAAGAACTGCTACAGTAGTCCTGATTCTTTGAGCAGGGTAGACCTTGTTGTGCACAGATTTTTTTGCTTATTTGTGATGGGTTATAGTATTTGCCATAAATAATGTAGTTCTACTTGTTTGAATTTCTTTCTAAGTTATCATTTTTATTGTCTAGTGTCTCATTCCCAATTATAAAAGTTTTGTGGAACATTTTGTATACTCTGTCAAACGTTTTTAATCCTCTCTACTTTTGCAGTCTAAAAAGTAATGTTTAGAATTGCTATGTGCACTTTACTTTTCCAAATCTTTATGAAAATATTTTTCCTGAGTCAAATTGAATGCCATTTCTAATTCTGACTCTTTCTGTTATGTGTTATGCCAGAATTCCTATGAATATCTGATGCCCTATGAAAGGAGGCATCATATATTATTGCTACTGGCTATATGCAAAAATCCATCCAAGAAATCAATTGAGGTTTTCCCTGTAGTTCTACTTCCAGGGTTGTCAAAAGTAGTTAGCATCAGACTAGCTGATGAATAACTTAATCAGAATTTTTGCACAGACATGCCATCTCTAGACATATTCAGCTCAAGCAAAACATATTTAATGTATTAGTCAGGGGATTGCTAGTTATTAACCTTGGTTACAGCTATTATAATGATCAGAGAAATGTTTTCATTTAAAGTTTCTTTCTTCAGAACTCACAATTCCCTTGAAGACTGGTGGTCATTGAAACCCTTCAGTTTTATTTCCTGTGTCTTAGCAATGTACTGACTTACATAATTCTGAAATGTTAACCCTTAATAGATCAGCAATTGGCAATCATTGAGTATTTTAACATAATTGAAATATTCAAATAGGACTGACAGAAATCATGATTGGCCTTAATATTTTATTATGCACATATATTAATTATGCCAATGAATACATTTAAAAATGTACTTTTGCTAGACAGTTATATAAGGCTAAGGGTAAAATGGGGGAAATCAGTTATTAATTAATGATCCTGGAATTTAGAAACAAAGTATTTCAAAGCACAAGTTTCATAGAAATAAGAACAACATGGAAAAACTTATTAGTGAACGACTTTTCTTCCCTATCCCACTGTGGATTAAAATAAACAAGAAGGTAAGGACTAAAAATAGCACCTTCATTGAATAACGTCTTTATGCTATCTGTGGTATACTAACATAAAATAATGCTAACAGGCCATTGGTTCTCTTCCATATATCTACTAAATTTTACTAAGTATACTGTTAGAGCAATCTTCTGATGGCCAGGGTAGGTTATATATTAGAAGCTTAGAATTATTTTAGGAATTCCAAAATAAACTGGTGTCATCATAGCAACAGAGTATGAGTTTGGTTTCTCCATTTGTCTTTGTGTGAGAGAGACACAGAGAAGTAAGGGGAAAAGAGAGGAGAAAAAGCAATCTCTTCACATCTTACTTTAACTGTTAAAATTCTTCTTTGTCTGTCTTGACCATTATTTTATATTTTTGTTCCAAGATAAATGATGTTTTTCTATAAACATGACTTTAACTCCAAGTTAAAGCATGAGACACTCTGTTAAATATGTACCCCATGACTTCTAATTTAGATTATTTTTCCAACTTGGCCTTGGAAGTCGATCACCGAGTTGGTATCTGTCTTTAGCTACCGCCACTATTGTATTTCTGATTTCTGAGAAAGTGACAACCTCGGTCATTTTCACACTTAAGAACATACATATATATTTTTTCACCCTGAATAACTTACTAGCTTTGGCTATTTTTTAATAGAGAACATGAAAAGAGGATATTTAAATACCAAGCTGGATTGTCTTATATGTTCATGAAAATTTTAGCAGTAAAAGAATAGTAAACAGGCGAAACAAATGTGCTCTGGGAAAATTATCTTGGTCTTGAAAATTAAGCTTTTCTTTCTATCAAATCTCAGGTTTTACAACTTAAATTTGAAAAGATATGACTCAGAAATGTGTCTATATAATTACCCTTATAATGTTACAATCCATTTGTCTGAACAAAAAGCACCCATCAAAATGTATAAGTGCATATATAGATTATATGATCATAGTTCTCAAAAAACATATGCAATGAAATTGGAAGTTTTGACAGTTAGAACTTCTGCAATTTTATGCTATATAAAAATGTAATAACTGTTCATTAAAGTATACCAATGAGAAAAAGTTCTAGACTCTTATATTTACTTGTAATTGTAGGAAGAGGAAGGGCTGTGAACCACAGTGCACATATGGAGGTCAGAGAACAACTTGAAGGGGTTTGTACTCTCATCGTGTGGGTTCAGGCGGTCAGATTCAGGTCACTGGGCTTGGCAACAAGTGCCTTTACCCACTGCACTATCTCACTGACCCATGAAAAACTTACAGACTGAAGTTAATATTTCTTTGCACCCACTCTCTTTGGTTTAGCAATTTAGCTTGATGATAATCTTCTTCTGCTTTGGATATGATACTGCTCATGTCAATTTTCAATTTCCTTTCATTTATGATTGTGATAAGGCCAGTTCCTCAGTGAGTTCTAATGACTTAAACATTGTTCTACATTGCATTTTTATGAAGTTTGTAATCCTTTATAATAATAACCCTAGACTTTAATTTATGTCTAGTTGGTGTTACACAGATTTGACATAATCCAAACATTTCCCATATTACATAAAACTTTTTGGAGTGCATTAATTGTTCTGAAGTGGTCAATGAATTTGTGCAGATTTTAATACTTCTACAGTAGCATTTGCACTAGAGATGTCAATGTATATAAAAAAAATAGGTCAGAGGCTACATGATGACACTCTACCTCAGAAAAAAAATCTGCCAATATTGCAAAATAAAAGTACTGGAAATGATCTAGTTCAGAGGATATTACAAGAATATGAGTATGTAGCTTCATATACTCTCTTACTCTAGACTTGATCCTATACTGTAGAGAAAATGTTATAACAAACTTATCTGTCAACTCACAAAATGAGAAAATGGACAGTAGATGAGCTAAAAGTTTTCAGTATATGTTTATGTGAAATCTACGGAACTTGAAGAATATACTTTGTTGTGGCTATCTAAGAAATGCACCTATTGCTAGTAAATAAACACTGAACTACTTACGGATAAGATATGAAGCATTTCAAAATTATTTTCATTTATCTACTCTGTGCATCTAATGAAGATGTCTGTATATAAAGTGGGGCCTGCCTGCCTGTAAGTATGCATGTATTAGCCAAAGGTTGCTTGCAGGTTTTTTATTTTATTTTATTTTATTTGCTATCACTCTCCACTTTATTTTTTGAGACAGGCTCTCTCCTTGAAGCTGGAGTTTTGATTGTCCATCTCGACTGCCTGTCCAGTGAGGACATACGAGGCTCCTCCTTGGCCTGCCCTCCATCCCAATCCTATGTTGGGTTACACTGAGATTTACTTGGGTGCCGTGTTTCTAAACAAGTCCTCACCACAGCAACCACTTTACTCACCCAGCAATCTCCTCAGCCACCTTATGCTCAAAATTTAATGTATTCTTAAGTGGCTCCAAAGCAGGAAACAATAAGATTGTTTGATACAGATACATGATAGATAGCTACATAAATAGTATGAATGAGAAAGCAATTAGGGTAAGTTGAATCTGAGTAAAAGGCATGTGTTCTTTGCACAAGTGCTAATCTCCAATTTTCATAGAGTCAGTCAATTATGTATTGAGAAGTAAGCCATATACATTAATCAAAACCCTTTATGCTAAGTGATAAGACACCAACCAAAAGGATTATATCGTCTATAATACCACTTATATGAATTACCAAAAAGAGGTGAATGCATTGAGAAAAAAATAGATTACCAGTTACCAAGAAGTGAGAAGAGGGATGGGGTATGCCTACTAGTTGGTATAAGTTTCTTTACAAAGCTAAAAATAAAACTATAGTTATACTGTTATATCACTCCTGGGAAGGTTGCCAAATGGCATATATGACATGAAAGTAGAAGGGAGACTATTTGGGGAAAGGAAATAGGGAAGTCAACTAATGGGAACAAAGGGAACAGGAGAGGTTAATGGGGGGTACAGAATGCAAAGCACATGTGATATACTGCAACATTCATGCCATGTATACACTTGAGTAAGCAAATGAACATGTAAAGGTAATATTCGGGGGGGGGCTTATCACATGGGAACATGCTCCACTTGGAATTTATATTTATTTTCTTCATTTTAATTGTACCAAGTACAGCATGACAGTTGATGTACATTGATCACATTATACTAGCTAGCATTTCTATCACCTTAACTATTTTGGGACACTTACATTGTTTAAAATAGCAAGGTTTAACTAATTTCACAATCGCTAAAATCTTGTGAAAGATGATACAAAACCATAAACGACTAATGCATCTGGACTTAAACTAAAACTTCTATTGATCCATATGACATTCTTATAAAAAAAAAACCTAAAATTTATCATTTTGCCCTTTCCACTCTTCCCCCAACTCTTCCCATGAATTCCGTCTTGCTCTTCTCAAAATCATGGGCATATTTTCTTCAGTTATTACATATTTGTATGTCACATGCATACACAGCTATATATGCCTAAATACATAAAAACAATCTGCTCAGTCTATTTATCCCTGAAGAAGACTATTTATTCTCATTATTCCTTAGTTTCTTTGTAGTCCTTTGTCAAAGGTTGGGGCCCCATGAAATTTCCCCTTTCAATATCAAAAAGTCTATTGGTATTGTATTTGTATTTTTAGGTCTTTTAGGCAGCCATGTTGGTGAGATTTCATGGGTACAGTTCCCCTATCATTTCCAGTATACATAATCTCACAGAAGATTTTCTGGTCCACTGGTTCTACAATCTCCACTTTCACCCTTCTTCCATAATATTCCCTGAGCCTTACATACAGGAATTATTCTTAATTAGAAGCAAATCTAGGTTATCAAAAAAGGTTATCAAAAAATAATGTTTCTATGTCATAGCTACTAGAGGACTGTTATGGCCTGACTTCTCTGTATTTCTGATAGAGATTCCCCTGAATGAAAACACATCATAGGATGTTGAGAATAATATATTAGTCTATTTTATTGTGATACGAGAAAAAATGTGATAAATTTAAAGTATGTATAACTTATCTATTAGAGAAAGAAACAAAGAAAAGTTGTACCCTTAATTCAGAACAGCTGGATGGAGCCCCTGAGTCAGTAACATAGGCTGCCTTATGGTTAAAGTATGAAACTAGGTAATTTGGAGAAATTTGTTTCCTTCACATGGTTTGCTTTGGCAGTTCCAAAACCACAAATCATGTTGGCTACATCATTCTCATAAATTATTGGTGATGAAAAAGAAAAAAAAATTATTGGTGATGTACACATTAGAAAGCCTTTCTTCATTCAAAATCTCTATTATCTACACATTTTTTACTAGAACTGATACTGTGTATCCCAGAAATGGTCAACTGCTTTTGACAAAAGTAAGTAATTAGATGAATATGGCGCTGTGATTTCTAGAATATTAAAATAAAAAACAAATAGTTTTTATTTATCTGTGCATTGTTATCATCTGCACCTAGTATATATTACTATTCTATTAAATAAATACTAAAACATTACCAATTTTTCCATATTTAAAACTCGTGAGAGTTTATAGCTAATATATATTTCAAGCACACTTAAAATTTAGTACAACAGCTTCATGTTATGAAATATTTATGTTATGAAGTTTTGAGAACTCTCAAACCCTTATATGGAACTCCTTATTATTAGTGAAAAAACAAAAAAAAACCCAAAGGTAAGAAATTTTTTGTTCAAAGTGAGTGGTAATTTTCTGTTGCTCTAGAAAGATAGTTATAGCATGGTTAAAAGTAACCATGTTATGAAATAATGGTTAATTATGATCATCTGTGCCACAGATGGTTTCTCACTGCCACTTGAGCCTACACCAAGTCTGTCCCCTGTGGAAACAAGAAATAAAAATGGGGAAACAGTGTACAGTACAAGTATCCTAAGGTAAACCATGAGACATAAATTGTTATCTCTATGACAATAACAACATGTAGGTGATTTTATTTGACGAATAAAGGTGAGAAAGAAAATTGAACTGAAATGGAATTATCAAGCAAAAATCAAAAGAAGAAAACGGATTGTATTTAAAAGGTCTTCCAAGAATCAGCAGTTTTCATTGCCTCAAGAACATTCCTTCAGAAATTCAAAGACAACCTGTAGAAGAAATAGAAAACCTGCACCCTGGTATATCAATCACAAAATCTACCTATTTTCTTTTATTTACATTTGGATAATGGTTTTCCATCAACAGAACTACCAAAGGTCAAATTCTTGCTTTCATTCATGACCTCTGATGGCCCTCCTCTGAGCATTATTGCACAAATTCGTTAAAATGCACTATATGCAGACACATCATTTCTATCTATTCAGTGAATATGAATTACTACAGGAAGCATAGAGGAAATAGGCAGCATGCAAAGGGAAAAGAATTTTCCAAATATTATTTGGAAGTGGCTAGCAAAGAAAAAAGAAATTTTAGCATATCTAATGACATGGCCAAAACTAGAGAGGGAGAGAATTTTAAGCTTGAAAAAAAAAAGTAAAACAAGAACTGTGGTGTTGCTAAAGGCTTTGAGCAGAGGTGAAGCTACACTAGAGTGGCTAGAGATGGATTGGAAAGTTCAATTTTCTGAATACTCTGGAGACACCAGTGACTATCTGGGGTAGGGGAGGTGGAGGTAGAGCTTGAGCATGCCTTTCAGTTGGGACTCTGCTTGGTTTGGTTTCTTTCCTTTTTTCTTTTTTTGGTGAATGTTAACTAAACAACAAGAGCTAGTAGACAGGGAGTAAAGATAGATGAAGGGAAGTCCCAAGGTAAAAGAGCAGGTGATTGAAATGAAAGATAAAGGGTAGAAGGAGAGAGGAAGAAACACTCTACAAGGAGGCGAGGATAATGGGATGACAGGAGCAGATGTTAGTGCACCGTGTTTGCATGTGATGGAGTAAAATGGATATTCTGCCAGATTACTTCTATTTTCCCATTAACACACAATGAAAGGTCATCAGTGAAAACCCCAAACACAGGGATGGAGGAGGTAAAGACCAGCTATTTGTGGAAAACTATAGCCATAGGCCAAATGCACCCCACCATCTGTTTTAGTGAATAAACTGTTACTGGAATACAGTGATTAATTCATTTATTTTACTTCCTATGATTGCTTTTGTGCTATAAGAACAAAGTTGAATGGTTATGACAGACACTTTATGGCTGACTTACAGAGCCTAAATTAATTATCAAGTAAGTTGACTATAAAGTCTTTAGGATAGAATTCTGTCATATTACGGTCCAAAGATAACATTTTAAATGGAATGAAAATAAAATAGTGTTCCAAAGGGGATAGTGATAAACTTGTTGAACGGACCTGAAGTCATAATGGATACAGACTAATGGAAAGAATTGGAAGATTTTATCTGGAGAGGACTCAGTTTTCAGTGCTAGAACAGGACAGTTAGAATATTTTACACCTACATTTTGTTCTGGTATAAATCAAAAAATTTTCAACCTTAACGAGAATGTAAATGCTTTTCCTAGTTTTCAATTGCTTATTTAAGGTTACTTTCCCTTAATAGGAAATACATATTTGGAGGGTTTTGAATAAGAAAAACAGTCATTGGCTTATATATTTGAATACTGCTCCCAGTTGGTGGAATTGTTTGGGAAGGATGAAGAGGTATGGGCCTTGTGGGAGGAAGTGTGTCACTGGGGGTGGCTTTAAGGTTTCAAAAGACTCACTTTATCCCCAGTGTGGCTCTCTGCACGTTACTTGTGGATTGAAATATGAGCTCTCAGCAGCTGCTCCAGCTGCTTCCCTCTACCATCATGGACTCTGGCTGTTGGGAACCCCGTGCCCAATTCAGTTCTTTCTTTCATAAGTTGCCTTGTTCATGGTGTTTTATCATGGCACTAGAAAAGTAGCTAAGACAAGTTAGTGCTCAAATGGTGCTATGGTTGTGACAGAACTGACCGTACTGATTCTTGAAGGAATGTGGCAGAGTTTGGGATTTTGGACATGAAAAGGGATTGAATGCTGTAAGCAGAGGTGAACGGGCCATCTTAATATGACACTGGGAGATAGTAATGCTGACAGTCACACAGACAATGGACACCCGACTCAAAAGGTTTCAGAGGATAACAATATTTGCAACTAGGTTAGAAATCATTTCAGGATGTTTTGGCAAAGGCTATAGTTGATTTCTTCCCTTGTTCTAAGAATTTTCTGAGGCTAAATTTAAAATAAACCAATTTCTTTGGTAGAAGAGATTTCAAGAGAGCCTAATATTGACCTGTCACAGGGCTATTAGTAATCACTTTTATGTAGCTCTAAAATGATTTTAAAAAAAAGTGGGGCAAAAAGAAATTTTTAAAAAATGCCATCTGAAAAAGAAAAAAAAATAATATTGGAGTCAAGGCTTGTGCTTAAAAAGCTAAGGAAATTGAGGAGAAGCCTGATCCACAAAGGAATAAAGGAAAATTGCCCTTAGGGCAATACCTTACCCATCTACGCTTCTAACTTGTGAGGAAAATACCTAAGTAACTTTCTGCTTCTCAAAAGAGAAACCAAGGAAAGCCACAGCAAATGTGGTCAATGAGGCCAGGCTGCATTCCAAACAGACAGCCAAACTTAGCAGCACCTTCCATTTGATTCTAGTTCAAGAATCACAAGTAAAATGGTTGTGAAATCTCCTTTCATGGTTAAAGAGAGTCATGGAGGCCAGGCAATGTATGACAGGGCAGGTCCTGAATGAAGGCCCTGAGAAGCAATTGTGTAAAGTGAAACCTTGTTGTGCTGGAGACTCCAAGATGCTGAACATGCTAGAGCTAAGGGATACCTGCCAAGGCGAGCTGTGCATGGGCAGTTGAATCATCCTAAGAGCAATATTTATCTTGGGCAGAGTCATATAACCTTTCAATAACAGATGTTAAGTTATGGGATTCTCAGTTTTTACCTGCTCGGTTTTGGTTCAGTATTCCCTCCCTACGCCTGATTTATTCCTTTTAGAATATATATTCTATGACATTGCATGTTTAAAAATGTACATTTTTTTATTATATTCTTTTATTTTTTCATTCAAAAATTTACACTTTCTCCCCTTCTCCCAGTCCCCTTCTGCTCCCCCACTATCCCTCCTCCTTCCCCCTCCCCCTGCTTCCTTAAGAGGGGGCAGGGTAGCCTGCCCTGTGGAAAGTCCAAGGCCCTCCCCCCTCCATCCTGGTCCAAGAAGGTGTGCATCCAAATAGACTGGGTTCCCAAAAAGCCTATTCATGCAGAGGATATAGGTCCCAGTGCTACTATAGATGGCTACTCAGTCTGCCCCCATTGGCAGCCACATTCAGAGAGTTGGTTTGGTCAGTACATTTTTTAATCTTACAGGGGTTTACAAGTAAGACATTGCCTTGAGTCTCAGAAGAAACTTTGGGCTTTTAAAAGTGTTTAGGCTGAAAGACTATAGGGAATTTTGATATTGGAACAAGTACATTTCACATTATGATTTGGGCATGAGCCCATGGGGGCCAAGGAGTGAAATGTGGTAGCTGGAATGCAAATGACCTCTGTAGACTCATGTTTGGATACTTGGTCTCCCAGTAGTAGAATTATTTGAGAAGATTAAGAGGTGTAGCCTTGTTGGAGGATATATGTCACTAGGGTAAGTTTTGAGGTTTCAAAAGACTCATGCCATTCCCAATGTGTCTCAGTTTCCTGCTTGGGGAGTGAGACATAAGCTCTCAGCTGCTACTCTGCGCATGTGTCACCGTGCCTTGACTCCACCCATCATAGACTCTAAACCTCTGGAACCAAAAGCCTAAAAATAAACTCTTCCTTTTCTAAGTTGCCTTGGTCATGGTGTCTTAGCACAGCAATAGAAACCCTATCTAAAACAATATAGAATTTTCCACATTTATCTTCTCATGTATATTCATTATTCTATTTCCTTTCCATGTCTGCAGATTAGTTCAAGGAGTCATTTCTCATATTAAAGGCCTACTTTTGCATTTGACCCTGCTGATCTAAAGAAAGTTACCTGAAATGAAATTGTGCTATAGTACTAACAAACCTAAAAGTATTCCATTATTTTTCCTATAATACTAGTACTGTATTCATAGAGTAGTGGATTTCATAAAGCTTGCAATGAATTCAACGTTTTAGTTTATCAAACAGAGTAAATCTGTATGTCACGAGCAACAAGACAACAAGCTGACAGGTGCTCAGGGTTTGAGGTGCCTGTCGGTGAATGAGCCTTTGTGGGCTTCTTCATCTCTCACATCTCCTTCCCTCTTGGCCACTTAAAACCAAGGTGACTGCAGGATTTTTACAGTGTATGTCAAGTCTTTACCTATCTGACTTTGAATGAAATTCAGCTAACAAGACAGACCAAGAGTGAAAGCAGATTAATTGTTTTATTTGCAGTTTGAAGAATGGATTTTGATAGTCGGTAATCACCTCATTCTTAAGGCTGGTAGGCAGTTTGATAAGCAATGTTTTCCATTTTTGAAAGCCTAAATATTGTCTACATTGACTGAATGACGAACGGTTGGAGGATTAAACTAAGACAATCAAGGTTGATAGCAAATGCCTTTTAACACAAAGCAATTTTACTAGTCCAATTTCTTCATTTTAAACATCCTGTACCTTTCCTAAAATTCAGGAATTCAAAGTAAATAATAAAAATAGCAAGGATCTTTTATAACCGGTAGGTAGATCTATTTATAAAAATAAAATCCTCACTCTACTACTGTGGCATTTTTAAATTATATATAAATTTAAAACATTTGCTTAACCAAGTACACTTGGTCCCAAATTACTCAGTAATCTGCAGCTTATATTATTTATCAATATACCTGAACAAAGTTATAGATCTGACTGTCCTCATTCTTCTTAGACACCAGCAAAAATTTGTGTGTAGGAAGAGGTTAAGTTGTACTTGACCAAAAATGGCATTAGTAGTATAATAAAATATTATATACCATGTTCATCTTCATATTATAATTCATATAATAATGCAATATGAATGAATAGAGATAACCTCCATATTTCCACATACAAAATTATGATAAAGAGATGAATCATAATGATCCTTATTGGGAAATATTTTACAAATGTACTAAAATAGCACACTATGCACCAGTAATAAGACTGCCAATCAAAAATATTTTAAAGTGTTTAAAAGGATGAAAACGTTTATTTCCTACATTTGGTCATTATATACTATATGCAATTATTAAATTATCACACTCTAACCATAAATTTTTGACAAAAAAATAAAAATGGAAACAGATGGCAATTTTACTAACTGAACAAATTAGCAATGACGACTGTGGAGCACTTTTCAACCCAGTTTTTGTGTCCTGAACTTGATCTAAGAGAAAGACCTTATTAATTTTTCAGAAATAAATGGGACAGACATGGTTATGTAGTTAAATAACAACTTTGCTTCCCACAGCTGCAAAGCCCAATTCCCTATTTAATGGTACATAATATTCCAATGGCACTATATACAAAACTTTTAGGAATACTATTAATTTTATATTGACCATGCTGGTTTTCAATTAGAAAGAGCTATCATTTTCACCAGAAAATAATTTGCCCTTACAACTGATGTATTCCAATCAAAACCAAAATTTATGACAAAAGAACATACCTCATACATTTTTCCCTTTCAGATGAAAAATAGATGCATGAACACATGCACACAAAGACTCACCGAGGTGTACAGGTATCCCTCGCTGTTCATTGCCAAGTACAGCTTGGTTTGAACTCCTTGAATAGCCACCACTCGAAGACCCACAGGGATGAGGTTGAACAGAGCTGAAATTTCAAAGAATGTGAAAATGTTACAATTCCAATTTGATAGTGCTCCAATGTATTTAACAGGAACACCTGGCTTCCTCAAATCAGTGTAGACTCAGTGAGTCTAGAAATATACAAATGTAGCCTTGTTCTACTTTCTAGTGCAGCTGACTACTGATTATATTTGCTTAACTGGGTCTATAACAACATATTCTCAAATACTCCAGGAAGCACAGAAGACATTGATTGAAACATGCTGATTTTTACAGCACTGGAGGTGGGGTATATCTACATGGGGTGGGGATGGCAAAGTATTAGGAATCATTCTGCCCACTAAAATATCATCCTTCTCAAACTAAGTTCTTAACCTGCTCTTCTAGACAGTTTCTGAACTTTTCATAAGCACTGTTAGATGGGACTACTATCTGAGGAGAAATTCCTATACTCTCCCGAGACATACTACACCAACATTTTCATCTAAATTATCTGTATTATTTCCAATGCAAAAACCTCTAAAATAAATCTGGGCCCTGCAAAAAAAAACAGTTATTTTGTATTCTTATATTCCATAAAGAAGAGGCATTTCACAGGATGATAGAGTTGAGCAGGCTCTTGGCATTTAGTCTCAAAGACAACAGATAAAGGAATAAAATAAGGCATGGAAGAAAATTGCTATTTGTTTTTCTAATGTTTTCTGCAAAATCGTTGCAAGTGGGCTAACGAGGTCTTCATCTTTCCATCTGAAGGTCTTACTGCATCAAACTTACACCCAAGTGCTCCTCACAAGCACACACCACTCACTGGAGACAACCAGTGGGTGTTCTCCCACTGCCAGCTGTCTCCGCCCTCCCACACCACGAACAAAAATAAAACAGTACATTTTTAAAAACGTAGTGTTTGCCACACACATCTTTTGAAAATAGCCTGTGCACCTTGCTCCTCACAGCCACAAACCAATGTTGATGGTTTTTTTGCCTTGTTTCGTAAGTTTGTTGGGGATGTTAAACTGGCCTGTTACTTCCATGAACAAGAATTTGAAGGTGTCACTCCCATATATAAGATTTTTTTTGAGACTCACTTATCTTTGAGGACTCTGTTGCACTAGATAGAGTAACATGGGTAAAAATATTAATAAGGAACAAAATATTCCTTGTGAAGCCTACAATCCATATTTCCCTTAAAATTTGGGTGCTATAAAAGAGGAGCTAGGACATATTGTACAGTTCAAAATACAAGTGTTCCTACCACATGCCACTGATGGCACTTCGTTCAATACTCACAATATAAAAAGCTGTGCCCTTCTGTTATGTGAAGTAAAGAAAACCAATTGCACAGATTGAAGGTCGGGATCATGTGCTATAATTGACAATATAATGTACATAAAATGAGCCTAATATCTTTGAGCATATCATATATAAGTCATGTTTCTTTTTGTTGCAGATACCCTGCTTACAGCAGGTACTCACAACACATCTGTAAACTGATACCAAACTGCATCATGAAAACATGATCATGTGTTTGGGGGATATAATAGTTGACAATCATATTATATAAAACCTCATAGTTAAAAAAATCTCAAACCTATGATAAACTAAACAAAACACTCCACATGAGTTTGTTTAAAGTCAATATAAGAGCCTGAAACCTAACTGGGTGACAGTAACAGATAAGAGAAAAAAATGTAAGTGAAACTGAAAATGATTTCTAGAATCTTATTTTATAAACCAACATTCTGAGCCTTACTAGTTTTATGAATGTAGCTTTTCATGTCAGGGATGAGCACGGAGGGAGGCAGGGAATAAAGAGATTGACAATGGCTTCAGTTTTGTGTTGCTTTTAACTGCTGTTAGATTTGTGTTTTAGTGTGAACTGAAATGCTTAAATTTCAAACAGTCAATAGTTAAAGGAGAAGAGAAGCAAAGAACATCAATCTATATTACCTATTCCTGAATAATGGCATCATTGCATTTGTAGGAGGCCATTCATTATGTAATCAAGTATTCATGAAGTTAGATACAGACAACTAGACAGACATGTATGACAAAACTGAAGAGAGTAGAAAAATGTGACGTAGCTGGTCATACATATCACATACCAGTCCAATCTTTTCTTTAGATAGTCAAGATAAAGACAAACTGAGTTGTCTTTGAATTTTTTCCAAAGAGCCAGTCTTCCCAGATTAAAATGCAAAAAGCTGGACCAGAAGTATGCTTGGATAGAATCACTGTGGTCTTGCTCTCTTTCCTGTTTCTAAGACAGAATCTTGCTTCCTCTAGCAGGTCTGACTCTTGCTATGCAACTCGGACTGATCAGGACCTATGAACAATTCTCCTGCCTCAGCCTCCTTAGCATTAGGAGTGCAGGCACGCACTGCCACTCACAGCTTTGCATTGCCTTCTCTAAACTTGGATTAATTCTTTATGGACTTAAGATGTAGCAACAAGAATTTAATTTCAGGCTTATTTTAGTCAGATGCTAGCCTTCAGAATATAAACAATGATAAATGAAACCTAGGGTAATACCAATTTTAATAGTGATGGATTTTGTCATGAATAATCTCAATAGTAACCCACAACTTCATCTATAATACACCTTTGAGTCATGTGCACTGCATTTGTTAAGGCTTGAGACTTTTTGCCAGAAAACAATACTCACAGTTAATAGAGCTAGACAACAGTAACAAAAGAAAAAGATAATATTTTGATCAAGTTGAAAAATTTCTCAATATTATAAGTAATTGATTTCATTCGTGTTTCTAAAACACATTCAATTAAATACCTAAAATCTTTTATTCTCTTTTAGCTAGATTTTAAGAGGTTTGTTTTTCTTTCTTTGGTTTGGCTTTTTGAGTCAGGGTTTCTCTGTGGAGCCCTGGCTGTCCAGGACTTCACTTTATAGACCAGGCTGGCCTCAGACTCACAGAGATCTGCCTGCCTCTGCCAATCAAATGCTGGGATTAATGTGTGCACTACCATGCCTTCCCATTTTATTTATTTACTTACTTACTTATATGCTAGGCCTATAGGACCAAGACAGATGCCCCAACGTTGCAGAGGGTCTTTGGGTGACTGTCCAGGCAGCCAGCTGTTTATGTCATTACTCACATTTTTTTTGAATTCGCTTGCTTGCACTTCCTGCTTACTCAGTTAATATTCTTTCTCAGGTCTCTGAGGGAGTTGAAGACTAGATAGTTATAGTCTTCCTTATTTATGAGACTCAAAAGAAAGAAATTCACCAAAGAAATGTAAAGTATATAAGGTTGAGATATCAAAAGATAGTTTTGGAAAGTAATGCAAGTTATGATAGAAACTAAATTAGGTACAAGTCTTTGGATTCACCAAGAGAGTATAGATATGGAGTAATTTCTCTGAATTTGTCAAATGCAAATGGACTAGACATTGTCAACATATTTATTACATGCATATAGTTTTCTTTATATTAGTTATAGCCTTCTTTTATATTTTAGACAAAAGGGGAAATATAGTGGCATTATTTACTTATATCATTCATTCATTCACTCATTCATTCATTCATTTTGTGCATTTTAAGAGATTTCTAATGAATAACCTCCATACTGTTTCTTATTTCTTATTGTTCCTGCATAAAAACAAAAACCTCTAACTTAAAAGGGTCACTTTCTCAAGGCTATGCTCCCTCCTTGGCATTCTCAGTTGAGATCTGCACTGAACTCTACACTGAAGCCCTGCTTCACAGTGCTCAAGGTAAGGCCAATTTCTCTAAGAGACTAATAATTAACAAAGGTATTATTTTAATGTACTTGGAGAACCATGATAACACTGAAGGGGCAAAACTATTGTAGGTTTGAAGACAAAGGGGGAGCTATCTTTTAAAAATCCATTCTTTATACCCACGGCTAATAATAATACTGCCTTCATAAAATGTCTATCATCTTCGTTTTCCGAGGAAAAATACATAATTTATAATGTCTTCCTTGCCCAAGATGAGATTTCATTGGATTGACATTTACTATTATAATAAATTTACATAAGGTAACCTTAAATGCATAGTATCAAACTTAGTTTTATAAATAGACATAAATAAAGCATGAAATTATTTGCTTTATAATATGATCTTGTTTATCATATCAAGGTTAAAAATAACAAAATCAATTAAATTGAACTAAATGAAAAAACTGTGATAAAAAGGAAAATATAAACATAATACTGGGAATGCATGCTGAGGAAATACTATTACAATGAGTCACAGGTGGAAAAAAAACACTTGTATCATAGTTCAGTTCCCTAGACTTCTGGCTGCTCTTCAACCCAGAGGACACAAGATTGGTTTTATTTCTGCGATACTTTCCATTTGCAGGGTGCATACTATGGTAATACTTACCTTTGATTGGATTAGCGCTATATGCTTTAATCAAACTAGACATGGATTCTTGTTGTCTGGCTATATTGTCTAAAGGTCTCTGAATGTCATTAGTACCCAGAAGTGGCATGTCAGACCGAGTTGTAAGGCAACCAAAGAAAGAAACAACGCATTTGTAGGAATGAAGGAGAATAACCTAATATACAATATAAAGATCCATAATAAGAAATGGATCTCTTTGTGTGTGTGTGTGTGTGTGTGTGTGTGTTATGTATGTATGTGTGTGTGGTGTTTATCTCCTAAAATGAATATGTACAGCGTGATCTTTATGAGTTTGACATATCACTAAGACACAGCACACTGAATCATCGATTTAAAACAAAACAAAATGAAACTGTTCCTTTTGAGTAAATGCATAAACACTGGAAACAAATATTTCTCCTCAATTTGAACCTGGATATTGAAAGCATATGAGAGCAATCCTGACTGGTAGCTCATCACAAACTTCCCTTTAACAATGTTCATTATCTTGAGACACTATAGAACAGAGTACCATACAAGCCTTAATTCCTTTCTCAAACATCAATCTGTATACATAATTTGGTGGAAAATTTTATTACGGATCACTATGTATTAATGTGTGTTCCTTGATGGAGGTAAAGTGCTCTGCTTCATTTGGGTAGTTGTTTTAAATAGAATGGTATGCATGAAGGAGTAACTAGGATTTGTTATAAAACTTTAATGTCATCACTGCAACAGAGGATTTGGCACAACACTGAAGAGCCATTCAGTGTACAGGGCCTCCATCCTAGGAGCCAAGAGATGTTTCTTCAAGGGTAATTGAAGGTGATTTTCTATTAAGGTAAAATATTAACCCCGAGTCCAAGAATATTCTTTATAGGTGTGAAATTCTTTAATTCTTAATACTGGGACACTTATCCATGGCTTTACTGTCTTCAGTAGTGCAGTTCCAAAAGAACGAACTACAGAGAACTCCTTAGCAGCCAGACCTACTTTCCTCAGCCGTTTTTTCAGCCAACAATGGGAATATTTCTAGGAATTAACAAATCTGAGAGAAACGAATCCAAATTTCAGAAAACAGAGAATGAATTATGAGAAGCAGGAACTTTAGGTCTCAGAAACAAATGAGTAAGTCTGCAGACATTGATAAATTGCAAGAAGACAGCAATTAATATTGAAGAAAAGGGGG
The DNA here is from genome assembly GCA_028555095.1 of Dicrostonyx torquatus. Taxonomy (NCBI): domain Eukaryota; kingdom Metazoa; phylum Chordata; class Mammalia; order Rodentia; family Cricetidae; genus Dicrostonyx; species Dicrostonyx torquatus. Next base: position 825,224 of record JAQHUG010000332.1, on the reverse strand, counting down.
GCACTCTTTGTGTCTTTGTTTTAATTACTCTAAATAAATATTTTAGGCAAAGGTTATGTAACAAAGCCCTTCAGATCACTGGGTTTCAGCAATTAGAAATAAAACTCCCATTTGATGTCTTTTCTTCTCGATTCAGCATTACAGTCTCCAGGTTAGTCTAAGAGAAATCCCTTTGTGGACCCATGTAAGTAACTCAGTGTTAAAGTATCAGTTAGTCTTAGAGTTACTGGTATATGTGACAGAGGTAGGGTAGGAGCAAAAGCTTGTAACAAGAAAATACCATGGTGTGAAACCACTTCTGCCTCTTGGGATGAGACTCATTTTTAAGAGTGGAGATAGCATGCTATTTCAGGATTGTTGTGTGGGTGAGTAATTTTTCTGGGGGAAAAAGTAATAAAATCCAAAGGACAGCCATAAATCTATCAAGATTACCATGGAGATGACATTTGGATCAACCTTCAGATGGTGTCAACATTATTTGCTCTACTTTATATTTTAGATGTGTCTGTGTTCAGCTTCCTGTAGGGAAGCCTGTGTAAACAGGGTTATGTCACATGACCATATTTTGCATTCACCTAAGGATTTAGCAAGGTTTGTTTGACTGAAAAGTAAATAAAAAGAACCTAATGTCAACAACATGCTGGTACATGCTATTTATTGAGCAGTCACTTACTGTAAGTGCTGTCCTCGTCTTTGGTGCCATCAATGGTTCCATCTGCCTGCAGCTGCAAGTGGTAGCCTTGTCGGCTGTAGAGTTTGGTAACGATACCCTTAAGCTGAGGTTCTGCAAAGAGAACAATGGTTTAGGTCAATTCATGAGACTCAGGATTCAAAATTCTAATTTCGTCCACAAGTTTTAGTGGGAAAGAAGTCAAACTATATTTTCAAAGAGTCCTCTGGAAGAAAAAAGAAGAAGCAAACAGATAAAAAGTTTCAGAATAAACCTTATAGTATCTGAAGAAACATCTGGTTCCTAGTTTAAAACACTGGCAATGCACCAAAGCTTTGGAGAAAGCCCATTATTTGTGATAGCTGGTCCTTTGGCTTAGTCGCACTCCACCTCATTCAACACTCTGAATGGGTTGGCAAATGGCATAGTCTATCATCTTAATAATGTGTTACTTTCCATGGGGAAGAAAATAAATAGAAAAATAATTTAGAGTAACCTACCAAGCAGGTGCCAAAACCCACCAGCAAAGATTTCCTTAAGAAGCAGCACAATTTGTATAAGTAATGCCCACCACTCTAAGAAGGTTATGTATCTAACCTAGAATCTCATCAAAAGACCTGTATCTATAAAACTGAGGCTTCCCATACAAGACAATGGGAAGGGGGCAGAAGAAACAGCCACTGCCATCCTTATCAGATTGATTTTTGCTTATGGAAAATGGACGTGAAAAGAAGTTTCTGTTGATAAGGAGAAAGGAAAATTAAATTGTACTTATTTTCAAATTTGATATCAAAAACATAATTAGCCAAAACATAGGTCCTTGATTAAAACAATCTTCAATTATGAATCACCATAGATTAATCAAGCACTTCATTTATTTGTAACAGCCATGATATCTACAATTTGCTTTTATTGAATACAGACAGCTGCGTTGAAATAATATTTATTGGAGTCACAGAAGCACACATTTTACCTGCTTACGTCTTTTTAAAACAAGCCTAGTTGACAGCTAATGTATTACAAACTTCATGCAAACTGAAGACATATGCCTGCTTTTCCCTTCCAGGGTGTGTAGAGCACACACAGAAATAACTGATCTAGGAGTAGGTCTGCATTGCTGTAATATTTGTCAAGTAAAAGATAAGAAAATGATGCGAACAGTTCCTCTGGTTAAGAATGGGAAATAAGCTGCATGCTCCCCCTGAAGGTCTACCTTGACGCAACCTGACACCTAAGGCTCTGAATTTCTCCTGTCCTGGGAATGTCTTGCTACTCTTTGCACTGAAATCGTTAATAAAGGACCCACAACCTAAAGGTGATTTAAGTTTCTTCTTTCCTCTTGCATTTAATGTCAAGTAATCAGTTTTAGTAGTCTGACCAGATTACTAAGATCTTTGACGCAAGGTCCTAGAAATATTTCTCCCCTAGTCCCATCCCCCAGCAAACGTTTCAAAGCTGCCCCACAAGTCAAGTTTGTCCCGCAAAGAAATGAAATGCCTAAACAGTGGCAAACTCATGTCTCTTGGGGGTGGTATGTGAAGAGGAAGGGTCTGGTAGGCAGAGGTGAAAGCCAGACAGGGAGGGATTCCCTGTGTTTTCCAGGAGGAGTGGGCAATGGTGTCAGTCCTGCTTCTCTCGTAATTTCCATACCACACGACAGCTTGAGTTACGCCTTCCTGAGCCCACGGGTATACACACTCATACACGCATGTGACATGTCTGAAGCTGAGGGCGCACCTCCAGGGCAAGCTATGCTCCTGGGCTCTGTGTCTGTCCCAGGGCAGTTGCAATGCAGCAAGCCTGTTAACTGTTAAGGAGGCAAAAAAGCAATCTCCTCAGGCAAGCACACCAGCTAGGGGGCCTCATCTGCACAAGCTGGGCTCCCAACTCACCTACGCTGCCATGCTACCCCCAACCCCCTCCACAGTCATAAAGTAAGAGAGGGGAAAAGAGAAAGGCGAAAGCCCCTTCCGACCTGGTCTCCTTCTGCGTCTCTTCTTGGAGCCAAAGAGTTTGACCCGGGAAAAGACATTTAACTTGTTTTTGTCGCAGCTGGTCTTGCCTTTGCTGGGGCTGCTGACACACTTGCAGGCATTGGATTTCTCGCGCTCACGGGCTTGTCTCTTTTGCCGGATAAGCGAGCTGGCGATAGCCGCCGCCATGGCCACGACGCCCACCACCACCACTTCTTTGGGGGCCCCTCTCTGCCTTCGCCTCCTCTTGCTCCTCCGCTGCTGCGCTGCCGCCGGCTAGCGCCTTTGCCTCCTGGGTCTCCTTAGCCTGCACTTGCTTGGCCCGGGCTTCTAGGCACTCGGGCTTTAGTCGAGGAGGGGGCTCAGCATGCCGTCCAAGCTCCTCTGACGGTGGTCCGGCTCCCGCGCGGGCTCTGGTTGCCTGGGTCCGAACCGACGCCACAGCCCCGGGCCGGGATCGCAGGCGAGACTGGCAGGAGGAGGCAAAGAGCTGCGCTTGTGACTGCGTGCGCTCGGCCCCTGAGTCCCGAGGACACTGTGCAAGTCCAAGCGGTTCGGGTCGGAGTTTCGCGGCACCCCCCGCCCTGTGCCGCGTGGAGGGGGCCGGAGGAGGGAGGCGGGCGGAGGGAGAGCGCGCGGGCGGGAGAGAGGCCGCGGGCGCGGGCGGCCGGCTAGAGGAGGGAGGAGGCAGCGCACGGGGGAGCGCGCCCTCGCCCTGGCCCCTCCGGCGCTTCCACTAGTCCTTGCAACTTCTCGGCCCAAGGATCGGCAAAAGTTGGCCCGTGCCAGCTTTCCCGCAGGGATCAAACAGGTAATGGCCTGGCATCATCGCTGTGACTGCTGCTCTGGGCGCGGCACAGTCGCAGCACAGGAATTCAGTCGCTGCAGGCACCCTCCAGAAGAACGCGACAGCCTGGCGGCGGCCCCCTCCCTGCCTCGGCGGCCCCTCCCTCCTGGAACCCAGCTACTGGCTCCCGCCCGCCGCCCCCAAACGCCCCACCCCCCAACCCCCAGGTGCAGAGTCCCAGTTCCTACTAACACCTGTAGGGGATCAAGACACTGCCCCATCTCCCAAACCCCTCTTTTCCCTAAAAGAGTCTCAGGGAGAAAGGGTGATGGAGGAAGTACTGAAATATGAGATAGTTGCCTTGCAGGAGCTGAGATTTACTGGGTTTTGAGGTTGGGAGGAGAGGGACAGGGGTGTGACTTGAGTGCAGATCTCAGAGTTAGCCCCAACCTGAGCCTCGGGAAGTTGGCCAAACTCCTGCACCTGGCTCAGGTATAGCCCGCATGCAACCAGAGACCTGCGGAGGTATTTTGCATGGCGACACTTGTAGCCCTTCAGGAGAGGCCAGGGCTCCCAGGCGGGCTCAGCCCCCACCACAGTGGCAGCAGCAGGCACTGCAGAGCTGCGCCCGTACACCACGCTGCCACCCAGTGGTTTTTGCTGACTTTTCATTCCGCGCCAATGTGTGCTGCCCAAATCCCGGTTTTTCTCGTTGCCCCCTCATCTGGCCATTTGCGAGACACGCAGCGAGCCTGGACATGTACCATATAGGCAGTACTGGAAAAAAAAAAAAGCATAGTCCAGATCTTCATATACACTCCGTTTCATCTTCTGTGTCTTGATTTCTTCTCTTAACTGTGCCTCCAAACCAAGAAGGTTCATCTACCCCCACCCCAATTCTAGAATTAACTTTGCCTTTTGCTGACTGTATTTGTATTCATGAGTTCTTTCCTTTATCCTTGGAAATGCAGGAACAAAACTAATAGTCTATCCACCTCTGTAACTTCAGACATTGTTATTTTATTATTTTATTTGATCTCTGAGGATAAATAGAAAGCTCCTAAAAGGAGGACTGCTCCGCACTTTTGGTACTAGACCTTTCTATATCTTTTCAGAATTTACTTCACCGCAAAACCAATGCTCAGCTTGTACACAAGGCTCCAAGGACGCATCAGACAAATTCACAGGTGGGAAGACCCCTAGTTTGCACCATTGTGCCTGAAATGCCTCCACAATTGGTACTTCTCTTGTTCACTATAATCCCATTTCCTGGCTCAAACCTCATGAATAGTCTACAGTAAGGAAAAATTCATTGAAAATAATTGATGAATGCCTGGTTGGTATTGATTCCAAGAGGAAAGAAAGGTGTCTCAGATCAGAAAGTGGTACTGGCTTAATTTCAGGAACTATAAAGGGGAATAATTTCACTAAATCTAGATCCGAAGAAACCTTGACGAGGTTCAGATAGTTGGGATTTGGAATGGATTCTCTCTAGTACCGTATCCAAGGACCCCTGCTTTGCACTTTTATCTCTTTTGGGATCCTGTTTCCAGTGTGTGAAAAGGCTAAACAAGGACAAAGTTCTTATTTAGGAAAGGGATAGATTAGGAAAGGTTAAAATGGAAAGAATTGGAGGATGTTACAGGGAAATGAGAAAGGCTTTCCTACACTCCTTTTCCCCCGTCATTTCTCCAGGAAAACTATTACCATTTGCTCAAATAGCCACAAAATATCTTCAGAGTGCCTGTAGATTTATTGGCCTGTGTATGCTGGATATTGGCAGTAAACAGACCCCATGGTAGACTTCAGCATCTATAACCAGGAGGCACAATTATTGTTATAAAGGAGTAAGTACAAACATGCAGACATCATCTGCTTCCTTTCTAGTCCCTGTCTACCACCAACTTCATTTTTTTGATTGATAGTTGAACTTTATGACATGCGTACACAGGTCCACTAGGCCAAAGCTGATGAGTTGAGTCAATAGGTATCTGCAAATGCTTTTCCTGCTCTAATCATTTTCTTTTCAATTATTTCTGTAAATTTTATCTAATTATTGATTGGTTGGTTGGTTTTCTGAGACAGGGTTTCTCTGTGTAGCCACAACTGTTTTGGAACTCATTCTGAAGACCAGGCAGGCCTTGAGCTCAGAGATACACCTACCTCTGCCTCCCGAGTGCTGGGATAAAAGTGTGTACCACCACCACACAGCTTATAAACTTTATTTTTAACCATTGCATAAAATATAAAAATTAAAACCATTACTGGAGTATCACTATGTTTTAATACATTGTGGAATGTTTAAACCAAGTCAAAAACATCTGATCAAACATTATCACGAAAATATGCAAAATTGTTTCTTCTAGCTTTTGTAAATATTTGGTACATTATTGTGTATAGTCAGCCTACTGTGCAGTGGCACAACAGAAATCTTTTCTCCCATCTAACTGTTACATAACGCATTGAACATATAAGTGGTTACTTAATGCATTGAACAACTCACCCCCCCTTAATCTTGCTAATTCCCACACAAGAGGAATATGAATCAGACACATTCCTTGTCGGCTCCCAAAAGTTACTTCTACTTCTTTGTATCCTCAACCTCATTCTTTCATTTCCACAGGAAAATATCTGATGTGTTGGTGATGAGACTGGAATAGGATGTCTCTAATTTTCTGTATTCTGTCTTCCTACAGACCATACGCATTCCCTTCTCTCTTCCACTAAGATGTCTGTGACTGGATGGTCTGTTCAATTTGGAACATAAAGAAAAATATAAAGATCCTTGGAGATGGATAGCTGGCTTAGTGGGTCATAGTATTTGCTGTTATTGCATAGGACTCAAGTTTGGTTCCAGGTACTCATGCCAGACTGCTCATGGAGGTCTAACACAGTCTTCTGGTCTCTATGGGAACCATCCCCAACATGTGGTAGACACACAGAGAAGCACTCATACACACACACATGCACACGCACTGGGTGCACATGCACATGTGCATATACACATAAGAAATGGGTCCACCTAAGTCATATTATCCAATTAACTATAAATAAAGCAGGCCTTCTTTATGCTCTCTTAACACCCATTTCTATTTCCCAGGTGCTTAGTAACTCAAAGAAGAGCATCAATATCAGCTTCAAATTCTCAAAGAGGAATTTTACAAAAGTCCTATCCATCTCAGAAGGGCAAAATGAAAGACAGAATTGCAGCCCGTCCTAGAAAAGTCCATTTGTCTTTCTTTTTTTTGCTCTCCACTGCCATCGCAGACCCACAGAATGGCATTTGAGTGGGAGGCAGAACAAGAACTCTCCTTTGACACCTGCCTTCTGAACCACCCTTTCTCCCGACTTGCTTTATCCACAGCAGTTCTACTATGGGATGTGTGGATTCCCTCCAGATTCAAAGTTTGAACTCTTCTCGGCTATGTGGGTCTACTTTCCTTTATTCCCCAACAGATGTCCTATTCCCTGTTGCCCCCACCAAGCTCACCCCTTGACCATGTTCAGACAAATGTGTTCTTAGCACTTTTCTCCATTTCCATCCCCACAGAATTCTTTGCTTCACCCCGCTAGTCGAGAGACTAAGTGGCCATGTGCCTTTGGTGGCTATGCTGTTCTTCTCATGGTGAGGAGTATACTCAGTATCAGTCACTTTCAAGTTGTATTCTTCAGCTCCCTCAAAGTACATGACCATAAAATGAGTTCCCTTGACAATGTTTTAAACATAGCACCATGCTTTCATCTCTTCTGTGCACTGCGGCTCATTGTGTGATTTCTTTTAAAAATAAACATAAAAATTCAGCTACTAAAAACAGAATGTTGGAAAATGTCTGGTGCCTGGATGAGCTGCTCCTTGAAAGGCTTTTTAGGTCTGTGAGTCTTAGCTTCATCTTGTGTATACCGCTGCTCCTCCAACTGCCTCATCTTTTGGTACTTGCCTCTTTTCTCTTCCCTTCGTTACCTCACCAAAATATAAAGTATCACTGGAATCCCAAAGAAAATGGTTTAAGCCCTTTGGTTCCCCTCTCTGTAAGTTTACTTGAGAAGCAGGTTTGTGGTACTGTTTTCTAAAATTTATGGGAGTTATCAGAGCGTAGAACGCTTATGGTTCTCTGCCAGAGTTTTTGGCACGCCTCAAATGAGCTGTAAGAAGCTGAGGGGACCTGCTCTCCAGAGGCTTCTCCAGGAAAGAGACAGAAACCCAAACAGATGTGACTGTGATGAGCAAAATCAAGAGAGTTGAGACAGCCTAATCAGGAACAGTCTCAGAACCTTTTGAGCAAGAAGAAATTGGCTGTCTTTCTTCAACTCTGAAAATGAGAGATTTCAAACACCCTTCCTTTGTCAAGATAAACATGATCACAGCCACTTGCCAGTTTTCTCTCGTACTTTCCCTCTCTTCCTCTCTCCCTCTCCTAACAGTTCATCAAAACCACTCCATAGTCAGTTACAGGTCAAGAACTACGAATGGGCTCTAAGAGAGGGAAGGGGGTCAGATTCAAGTGTATTAGGGTCAAGCAACACTGGGATCTCCTTATTCACCAAATAATGTATGTGTAGTAGTTAAAAGACACAACAGCAAGAAACACATTGTATGTTCTCTCTAATTATGTCAAAAAGCCTCCCCCCAAACCAACTAGAAAGAAATACAAATGAGAAGTAGAGAAAAGCCTTTAGAATAGGTTCTTGCCACTTAACACCAATCAGGGAAAAAAATACAATTTGAGAAGATATTATCAATATCATGCTGAAAATCCAGGTACAAAACAAGTGACAATTGTATTCTATAACATGACTTGACACATTTACTAGCTGCCAAAGAGTCTCTCCTAGTCAGATCACTTGGAGGAGTTCTACTTCAGGCACAAAAGAATCCAGAACTTTTTTTTTTTTTTACAGAAATCAATTGGCTGTCTTTATTTGCATGCAGAATGAAAAGTCATAGGACCCTCTGCCTGCACTGCACTGGGAAGGTGGCTTGGTTTTTATTATGTCCTTTCTCTGAAAGCATTCTCTTAATACTTAATCCATAGAATTTATTCAGGCCACCTCTGATTTATACTTAAAATCAATTGAGGAAACACTGATTAATTCTGATCCTTAAAAAAGAAAAAGTCTATAACCCTCATAAAACTTTCATTGTTCAGTCACAATTTATGAACACTAAGAACATAAAAACCCTATGGTATTAATCATAGCTATGAATCCAGCACCTTACCATTTAATTAGCCATGAAAGCTGAAAAACTGAGGGTTCAAGGCCTCTAGTTACCTGCTTGGCCATTTAATAAGAGAATATGAAGATAAATAGCAGATTGCTGAGATGTAGATTCCTCCTTGATCATCCAGAGAGACCATAGGGAATGAGCCTTAAGCGTCAGTATGTGTAGATTTACATTTTCTAGGAGGCCAATATACTTTTCAGTAATCAAATAGTGTGATTGATGGCTGATTTTCCTTCTATGGAGGCTTGTATGACATAATAAACTCTTCTTCCATTGAGGTGGGCATAAAATATTCATAACACTACATTCATTCTTGGCTCAAGGAGCTAGGTTATCCAAATGAAAAGTTATAGAAAAGTAGTGGGAATATTTGAAGAAAAAGAAGACCATCTAATTTTTGCTTGATCTAAGCTATTTCTGGAACCAAGGTTACTGGTAGAAGAAGACCTAAACCCATGACTTGAGGAAGGGAGGGTAAATTTGTAAATCGTCAAATGTACATTAATATTTAGCATATGGGAGAGTGCTCAAAAAAAACAGTGGAAAGAACATTGGTTTGATTTCCCATGTTCTAATGGCACCGTGACCTGTTTCTATTAAGAATTTTCTTTTCACAAGGGAAGGAGCAGAGGAAATGGGAAGAGTCTTCAGTGCTTCCTTACTGCTTTCCGACACCAGACCGGTATTCTAGCAGCATCTGCTGAATTCATTAGAACTTAAGGAAAAGATGATAGATACATTGATGGCCCAATGAGAGCATCTTCTATACTTTCCCCTCTGCTTTAAATTTTTTTACTCAAGGTTTCAGATATGCTAGAATTCAGTAGATTCAGTGGATATAAATGAACAAAGCAGGTGTTCTTTGGAAAAAAAAAAACCTATATGGTAGATATTATCATGATTGCCATTTTGCTGGCAATCTTCAAAAGTGAAGTCTAGTGAGACTAAGTGTTGTATCAGTGGTTCTCTGGCAAGTACCCAAGTGGCAATGCCAGTATTTAAACTAGGAATTCTCAGCCAATAAGATATATGTGTACAAGGCTTTCCTCCTTGGCACTGGGTCTGGAGTTTGGGTTGCTGAAGTAGTGCCTGGATATGGCTCTGTCTTGGCTTGGTTAAGTGAAAAAGAATATATCATATTCTCAATTGAATTTTGTTTCTTCCTTTGTTTGATAAGAGTGAATTTTAAAATAAATAAAACTGAAAATAACACAGACAGGATATAACCATAGTTCATAATACTTTTGCAATAACTTCTTTGAGTGGTACTTGAAGAAAACATCACTTTTTCATGAAAATTTGGTTATTATAAAATCACTGCTTAATGCCATTCTGGGAATTAGCAGTCCAGGAAATAATTAGACATTAGGATGGGGTCTGTCCCTGGTAATCCAGAGCTCTTGAATGCTATAAGACCCAAAGGAAATTTCTCAGTCTTTATCCTCATCACCACTTAGCAGAGACAAGAAGTTAAAGCACTCCCAATTCTCTCAGTTCTTTTCATACAGGGAAAACTGGCTTTCCACAGTGTAAGCTTTTTTGTGCCATCTGCTTTCAGCTACAGGAAGCTTGGGTTCAGCCAAAAAAGAGAAAAATATTACACACAGACTATTTACTTCCATGGTTGGAAGCCCATGACTATCCTTTTGCAATCGGGGGTTTCTCCAGTATCCATTTTCACTAATTTGCTCTCACTTTCCCCTCCTGACAAACAGCAAAAAGCACAGTCAACTGATTGAATTTAGTTAGTTATCTTGCAACTACTAAAGACCTCAAGCAAGTGTTAAACCAGCTTTCATAACAGGGGATGGATGCTCACCATGGATTCCGTTTTTAGAGAAGAGTTCAAGGGCAAGATATCACTTTAAAAAATTTGATCTGACCCAGGAGGTGGTGGCGCACACTTTTAATCCCAGCACTCGGGAGGCAGAGGCAGGCAGATCTTTGTGAGTTCGAGACCAGGCTGGTCTACAAGAGCTAGTTCTAGGATAGGCTCCAAAGCTACAGAGAAACCCTGTCTTCAAAAACCAGGAAAAAAAATTGATCTGAACCATTTGTTCACTCTTTTATTTATTTATTTATTCAATAGTTACTTAGAATTCTTTGCCAAGTACTCAAGGAATGCTAAGATACTAATATCTATAACCCATTGATATGAATAACTTTACCCTAGTTACTAGTCTAAGTACTTTATTTGCTCATATAATGTGTACAACAACGTTAAGGGTTTAACCCCATTTTCCAAATGAAGAAATTGAAGCAAAGAGAGGGCAACTACTTTGGTCAGTTTGGAAGCGACAAGGCCAGGATTTGAATTTATCCATTTTCACGTCAGGTCCCTCATGCTCTACATTGCCTCGTCCATGACTGTTCCTGGCATCAAGTGAAGGCCAAATAGAAGTTCAAAAGTAACTAAAATGCAAACATATGAAGCACAAGCGTCAAAGACACTAATAGTTACAAGCATAGCTATACTCAATGTCCAGTGTGTTGAGTTCCTTAAAAACTCACAGTGAACACTGGGTAAGAGAGTAGGAAATATGTTCAGCTTCAGAAAACACAGCTCAGGACAAACGGTGTTTAGAGAATGAGAAAACTACCAAACTAAGTCATTTTAATTCTATTTCCAAACTGACTGGATTCTGTTTTCCAGGTCATACATATTCCTCTCTGCTGAAACAACATAAGAAACTTTGGGTTTTTATGTTCTTATACGTGAAACACATGGCAATAAGCTGAGCTTATTGTGTAACCTTCTCCAGTAGTGTACTTCTCTGTAATGTTGATTATGATTATGGCCAGGAAGCATCCTAAGGATTGTGAGAAATTGATTTGTTATGTGGACATTCCTAGTGTACATTTGTGAAGTTTTTTTATCTTTCTTGTAAACCCATTGTGTTTTCCACAGATCTCAGTTCAGTTCATATGCTCAACAGTTACCCTTTCTGAAGAATGGAGGGAGGGTGGGGGAGAAGTGGGGAGAAGAAGGAGGACTGGAGGGAGGGGGAACTGTGATTGATGTGTAAAATGAAAAAAAAAACTTTTAAATAATAATAATAAAAGATATCAGCAAATAAAAATAGATGCTTGTTATCAATTTGTTACTGTCATCAACACATGGTTTAGTATCAATAACCCCTTTAGAAAGATGCTAATCAAAAATAAAATTACATTGTTTTGCATACCATGGTAACTAAGCTTTTCTTAAGAAACAGTTGAGCATGGTGACCAGATATTTGCACAGGCGCATCATCAAATGTTTTTATTATGGAAATATTAAAAATTTAACCTAATGATTGAATTGAAATTGTCATAAAATAATTGTCTAAGGCAATTAATCCTGGTGATATCTCTATGAAGATTTACTACTCTTATTGAACAAAGACAATTTGGATTTGAGTGGTATTTAAAAGTATTGAGGAGCTGGATAGATGGCTCATTAGTTAAAAGGATTGACTCTTCTGCCAGAGGACCTGGGTTTGATTCTTAGCAGCCATATGGCAGCTCATTGTTGCTCTAGTCCCTTGAGACCGAACACCATCTTCTGGCCTTTGTGGAAAAAGGCATGTACATGGTGCACAGATATACATGCAGGTAAGCAGCCAAACACATACAAATAAGTAAATCTTACAAAATAAAAATATTTAAAACATTAAAATTTCCATATTCATTTCATTCCTCTTCTTTACTATATACCTACTTTCATTTCCAGAATACTGTTGTCATTTGATTTGAAAAAAAATTCTTAAAGGAAGCAGTAATGTCCCATTCCATCGAATAAAGGAAACATATGTGTGATGTGTGTGTGTGTGTGTGTGTGTGTGTGTGTGTGTATCTGTTGCATGTGTGCACATTCCCTGGAAGTCTCAGGCAACTCTGTCAAGCCAACACCTTTGTTCAGATACCCACTATTCTTGAGGCCCTTATTTTGTATTCAGTATTAGTCTAATTTTATTTTATTCTTCCTTGTAAATTTAAAATTACTAGGGAGAGTACAACTAGGATATGGTTGACATTTGAATATCTTGAAAATAGTTTTTAATTTCTTTCCTATATGTCTTGGGATATTCAATCATTTTTCCTCATTTTTGGAAAGTTATCCATGAATTTTTGCTTTTCTATTTACTTTTTAACCTCATGCTATTATTCCTCAACTTCTATTTTATGTATATTCAACTTCCTCTGTCTTTCATGCTCTGTTACTTCTTTTTCTTCATTATATCTTTTCATCTTTTAATGAATAACAGAATGCATCACTAATTCTCTTAGGACAATTGATTCTATCAGTTATGTTTTATTTCAGTAGACTACACACATACATATACTATACTGAATATTATACACTAAATTGTATATGACTTAAAACTATATATGTTTATATTTTACAATTTATAGTTTGTCTTTGCTAATATGTCTTAAACACATTTAAGACCAATTTTCCTTCCACATATCTGTGGTACTTTGAATGAGAATGGTCTCCATAGGATCATATATTTGAATGTTTGGTCCAAAGTTGGTGGAACTATTAGGATAAATGACCTTGTTAGAGGAGGTGTGTCAATAGGGGGTGGGTTTTGAGATTTCAAACGTCCATTGTATTCCCAGTTAACTCCCTCTCTGCTATTTGTGGATTAGCTGTAAACTCTAAGCTACTGATCCAGCCTGCCTGCTGCCACGATCCCCGCCATGATGGTCATGAACCAACTCTCTAAAACTATAAGCAAGCTCCCAATTAAATGTTTTCTTTTATAAGTTACTCTGGTTATGGTGTATCTTCGCAGCAATAGGACAGTTTTAAAACAATACATCCTTCTTGTGCTTTCAAAGTGGTAGAATTATAGACATGTACAACCATGTCCAGTTACTTCTGCTTCCATATATTTTGTGCTGCCTTATTTCCAGAACGCTACTAACTCACCTAGATGTGCTTTTTTTTTTTTTCTTCTTGCTGGATAAATCTGAGCATGGGTTTGGCTTCAGAAAGGTCTTTATCTGCAAAACTCCCAAGTAAACACTGGTTAACCATTGATCTCTGTAATTTAGAGGTTTTATTTCTCAGTGCTCTGTGGTTGTGCGTACATTTTTAGTATAATTTCTAAACGTGATAATTTAAATTCAAATGTGGGGTCTAATTTCTTAAACACTCAGTCCACCTATATTTTGTATCCCTGGACCTTGGATGTTGGATTTCATTAACCAGATACTTCTTATTGCATCCTGCTCACATGGTGAGAACTCAGAGTTCCAAATTAAGGTGATGGATTCAGCTGAAATAAATACAGGTTTCATTTATTTATCTGTCTGTCTCTCTACCCATGCTTCCTTTAGTCTCTGCTACTCTTGGCACATCCATTAGTTTCCAATTCCTTCTTTCTGTCACCTGTAGCTTTTGATTTTGGCTTTTTGAATTCTCTTTGTATTGTTAAAGTCCTAAGGTAATATTTGATCTAATGCTTCTGTGAATTTTATAAATAGGTAAGCAAAAGTTGAATATACTGACTAGATGTCACCATTCTGAAGGGGTGTGGTCTTGACCATTTCAACTTGTGACCACGCCCGCCATTAGCTAATTATGCCACCCTCCAATTGATTAATGGGGCTGGACCACCAGGTCCCAAGAGAGGTATAAATGGGAGGCCCACGTGGAAAGCTCTCTCTGCGTGGATCGCCGACCTGCCTACTTCCTCGGAGGAGCTCTATCTGGTATTGTAATCTGTGTGTATTTTGGTCTTCAATAAACCTGTGTGTCTTGTCACACTTGGCATGCCAACGTGGGGCCTTTTGGGACCCCCCCCAGCCGGGTGGGGCTGTATTTCTCCCCAGGGTGAGGCCCTGTTTCCCCCCTCCAGCCCCATTGCGTTTATTTGTTGTGTTTGGGATTTTCTGAAATCTGGGCTCGTTCTGAGTCTTTTCTAGCCGGTTTTTGCGACCTGCCCCGCCCAGCTCCGGCTTTTGGTTTTGCTGCCTGGCGCGGCGGCTCCACCCAGAGTGGGACAGCGGCTCGCTCCAGTTTGTTGCTGGGAACCCCACACCTCTTCCCCTGCTCGTGACATGGGATCTCAGCCGCCAGCCAGTCACCAAACGGGCCCGTTCACCCTGCGCAGGGTCTGGGAACTTTGCCCTCCCCCCCTCGACCTCTGCAGCACTCTCTGCGCCACCGCCACTGCTCCCCGTTTGCACTCCCTCTGCTCACACACCGCCGTGGGTCACTGCGGGACCTCAGCAGAGCTTCCAGGTCGGAGCTGCCTCCCAGAGCCGCCTGCGCTGCGTGCCTGCCCCGCCCAGCTCTGGCTTTCGGTTTTGCAACGTCGGCGCAGACTGCCTGCCCCCATTTATCGCTTTGATCTCTGCACCTTCCCCGCTCTACACTACCGCCGCGGGCCACCGGGCCCATTTACCCATTGCAGGGTTTGGGAACTTTGGCCCCAAGCCTTCTGGTCGCTGCTGTCGCTCACGCGCGCCTGCGACTAAGACTCCGCCCTCAATCTAGGCCCTTGCCAAGACATTTCTAGAGTTTTGCAGGGGTCTGTTACCAGAGTCTGAGGACAGGAATTCTCCTGCCACCACAGACTGAACTTGCGGAAACTTTGTTCCATTGCGACATCTACTGGTGAACTGCGGTAACATGTCTTCCACTACTATAAATCCTTTCATTGATAAATGGGATTTTAATCTGTCATTTGAAACTCAACAGGATCCTAGGCCTTATGCATTCTGCGAATTTCTTTGGGACATGTTTGGGTGTTCCCCATCTAGTCTTATTTGGGCATCTATTGCCTTGATAATAATCTGTGCCTTGTTTTTCAAGCTGTATGACACTATCAGATTTTTTAGTACAGAAATTCAGGCCCTGAAACAA
>JAQHUG010000332.1:788629-803461 GCA_028555095.1 Dicrostonyx torquatus | reverse complement strand
TGTATATAGTTATTTTAGAGCTAGATTGATCTTATTTAGACAAAAGAGGGAGATGAAGGGGTGTGGTCTTGACCATTTCAACTTGTGACCATGCCCAACATTAGCTAATTATGCCACCCTTCAATTAATTAATGGGGCTGGACCACCAGGTCCCAAGAGAGGTATAAAATGGGAGGCCCACGTGGAAAGCTTTCTCTGCGCGGATCGCTGACCTGCCTACTTCCTCAGAGGAGCTCTATCTGGTATTGTAATCTGTGTGTATTTTGGCCTTTAATAAACTCGTGTGGCTCCCACACCATTCTTTCTTTACTCCTTCTGTGGCACTAAAAATGCTCTACTCATGATCATATATAAATTTTATGTGATTAAATCTTATAACTGAGTTGGATACATTGCTCAGTCATTAAGAGCACTTGTTGCATTCATTTCTAGCACCCATGTGGCAGTCCAAAACCACTCCATGCTCCCTGTGATATGATTCCCTCTTCTATCCTCCATGGGCACCAGGCTCACACTTAATAAAATTACATTCATACCTATAAAATTAAAATAGATCATATAATCCTGTGATTGGTTCTCCAACAATTCACAAATTATTATCAACACGTTTTGCTATTAACCAGTTTTTCTTAAAATAGAGAGGTAGTTCACTTCAATTGTTATCCAATATCAAATGATCAGCCCTGAAAACATATTCATGAAAGTAACATTATATGGACTTAGCAGGTTGTGTTGTGTGGCTATCCATGTGCGTGCACATGTCCATGCATACAGATTTTTTTTAAAAAATAAGAGGGACTGGATTTAAAATAGAGTGAGGGAGCATATTTGGAAAACTTTGGAGGGAGGAAAGAGTAAGAGGAAGTAATGTAATTATATTATAATCTCAAAACAAAACAGTTTTAAAAAGTAAAAAAAAAAACACATGATATTTTCAAACATGTAATTATATATTCTTGACCATGAGTTCTTTTTCTGGATTCTCTGTCATTGTATAGCATTGTTTTCCCTTATACTTATATTTAATGACCTCCTCTTTTATGATTGTATCCTACCCTTTCCAATTCTCTTGATTTCATGTGTTTTTTCATTAAACATCTCTCTCTGTGTAATGCTGAGTTGTAGATATTTAAGAATGATATAGTCAGAAGTGATCCTGTTTATGTAAAATTTTGAAGCTTAATGATTTTATTCAATAACATAAATATGCAGCTATAAAATGTGATAATTATTGTAAAACAGAAGAATGAAACTGTACTCAGGAGTAGTGCACGAATTAGAGTGTCTAAAAGAAGCCACAAAAAAGGAAAGAATATTTTTTCTAAATCAAATTTGAATAAAGACCCAGATATATGAATAATTCAGGAAAGAACTGCAAATAAGTGGCTACAACCAAAATTCTCCATTTTTTTTCCATTAGGCTATTTGGGTCCTCTGAGTGCCATATATAGATATTTCTACTCAACTATCCATAGGGTAGCAAACTACGCAAATTCAAAACTGAAGTAATGTCACTACATGGTGGGTTTCTTTTGTATACTACTCCTTTTTGGATGCATCCACTATCTCAATTCAGCCAAAATTTGCCTGAAATCCCATGAGCCCTATTCTTTCCTCCTACCTTGTAATCAAGGAGCAACCAAGGACTGCAGATTTTACCCTCTTAATATCTCTTCAAAATTCCAAGTTTAAAGCTTCCCTGTACTTGTATGAATTTTATCATAACCTCCTAAAGGACTCTTATGACTCTTCTCTTGCCAGTGATCAAAGAGTTTCAAATCTTCCCTTCGAGTGGCTCTCCATTGTATATAGTCATGCATTATCTTGTCCCAGACTTCTTGTCATGCTTACTTCCTGATCTTTCTCCTCAGAGAAAGTATTCTATACCAGGATACTTCTGTTCCCTAAAGTATGTCCATCCAATCCTTTGGCAACTCAACTGCAATGTTCTTGAAATATTTTTCTCTCCCACCCATAAAAGTCCACATAATTATTCTTAGACATTGTGTCTTCAAGGAAACCCCCATGCAACAACACATATAGAAAGTTCCAGTTTCTTTTTGTTTTTCCAAACTGTCTTGTTTATACAGTAGTGGCTATGATACTCATGAAATATATTAGTCTATTTCTTTGTTGTTCCCACTATGCAATGATTCTAAAACAAGCCCTGAAAGCTCCTTCCTGTGTCTCCCTTTCTAGATAGAGTAGGAGCTCAATAAATGATACTGCCATGAGTAAATTAATTAGCTGTTTCTTTGGAAAGCAGACAGGAGCCACTGGAACAAAAGAATGCAATACAGGTCCATTTGAAAGAGGTGGGTTCATGTATAATACAAATAAGAGCATATAAGACTTTTTACCATGTTTTAATTATAAGTGGATGAAAGTAGTGTGAAGGTATTGAACTATTGAACTAGGACAGCTAGCAGCTCCATGTGAAAGGGAAGGTGAAACAAGGTTAACGTTGGTCCATAGTTTAGCTCTGTTATGACATGAAAATAATCATTTGGAAGTACACAACTTGTTAAGCTTTGATAAAGCCGTTAACAATCCTGTCTTTGTTTGATAAGCATGGGAACTGGTAATGAAGCCAGAGTAGATTTGAACTGGCTCCATTTTATATACCAGAAAACTCTCAACAACTTGTCTAACATATCATACGGTGCATTTATTTATGAACTGATATAGGGCACATCTCTATCCAAAGAAGTAAACTGACTTACAAAATGGGAAAAAAGAAACTTAACCTGAAACAAAAAGTGATACTGGAGTGGAAGTTAAGAGTTAAGAGTCAAAAAAGGAAGCTGGTCCGTTCCAAACTAAGGTTTGTGACTCCATACCATCACACTTTCCATCTCATAAGACTGTCTGTCACCAGAACCCTGTGATGCTAAAAATGATAACTGGCAATTTTGTTGGCACTCACAAAAAATAAATAATAAGCCTCACTAACAAGTTTACTTCAGAATGCCTGTAGCCCAGCATTTGAAAAGGAAAATTTCCATCAGATGTACACACCAAAAACCTAATTCAACCATGAATTACTGTAATTACCCTATTTTGACTACATACTTAACAAGTCAAAGAGGCAAGGTGAAAGAAACAGTTATTTCAGAGAAAATTGCTCTGGTGTGGACCTGGTTTTGCTTTGCAGATATATATGTATATATGAGGCAACTCTGTTTTTGAGGTAAACTAATTCACTTGTGACCACATAACATTTTACAGATATCCACATCTTCCTATGTTTTGATGAAAAATTAAACAATAATGTGCTTTACTTAGATCCTCTGCCTCTAGAATTACAGTTACCATTTTCTTAAGGACAGCACTGGAATTGAAAATTATAATACCTATAAAACCTCTCCAGTGCTGACATTTACAAATCTTTTTTTCTATCACAAACAAAATTAGAAATTGGAAAATATAACCTTTCTAGCCCTGTAGCTTCTTCACATGACCTAAAAATTGAAAGACGATGTCTGTTTGAGAATCATGACAATAACACAGCAATGATGATGATGACGATAATAACTATGATGGTGATGATGATAATGACAAAAGTGATGGTTATAACATTAGCAACTGACGTTGTTCAAATATTTACATTAAATCAAAGACTGTTCTAGACACACACTAACTTATTCAAGGCTTACACCAACCCTATGAAATAGGAGCTATTATTGCTCCATGCCATAGATGAATAAAATAAGGTCAAGTGAGTTCTAAAACTTTCCATCATCTTTGACAGTTTTGAAATCTGTTTTCCATATGGAAATAGTTAGTCTTATTATTGCTATGCCAATTTAGATCCATATTCAGAACCAGGGTCTACTTTTTACATTTTGATTGTAAGGAGAATTTGCTAATCCCTGCCAAACCCTTCCATTGGCTGTCATGACTAATCTCTCCAAGTGCTCATATACTAGCTTCAGGAAAGTAAGCAAGCAACCAACCCTTCTCAAGTTATGTAATACTTCAGTTCTGCTCAGTAACAACTTAATTAAAACCTGAAGGAGAAAGGTCAACGGAAATATAAAATGTGATCTTAAAAGGATTTAAATAAAAAGAATAGGAAGATAAAAAATCACCTGTGATAGACATAAGAAAGAAAAATAGAATGCAACAGAAATGGGGTATTTAACCCTTGGTTTTCATGAGTTGATTATTCTGGCAACCATATATATCACATCACTAATCAAGCATCTTCTCTACACCTGTTCCCATTAGCGGGCTAGGTGCTTCTACTTGTGTTAGCTCATCTATTTTTCATAATAATCTTATAAAGACTTTTTTTTACAGAATAAGGAATTTAAGACCTTAAGACTTAATCATATATTCAAACTGAGATACTTAACAAGCAGTCCTAGTGAGGAAATCTAAAACCAACTGAATGTAGCTAAATCCAGTATCTCTGGGGAATCCAATATATCTGGGATGGGATTACATATGGAGTTTATCAAGAGTTTAATAGTATTATACTTGATTATGCTAGATTTTAGTATCTTGATTCTCTACAGGAAATAAATAGGATAAATGAAGAAGACTTAGGAAGGACCAGATTAATGTTCATTCTAATAAAGCTTTTTATAAACAGCATCAACTATTCAAAAGTAGATGACAAAGTCTTATCTTGAGAGGTAATCAGTGGATTTGGGCAGAGAGGCAGGTGGAAGGTGTTACATAGACCTGTGCCAGTGCTTACTAGATGTCATAGAAGGGATTATTACATTCATTGGATGACTGAATCATGTAATTGTGTTAGCAGTAGTTCAAAAGAGAGGAATTAGCAGGTACTTACAGGGTTTTAGAGACTGAATTTGGTCAAATGATACTTTCAGGACAGCATTTGTAAGCTTTCAGCAGCTCTTTGTTGAAAGTCAGTGATGCTGTCATTAAGATACACCACCTATGTGGACTGACTGTTAAAATACCATAAGGTTACAAAAATGAAACTTAAAATATTTTCAGAGATCAGAGAAGACTACGAAGATAAGATGACTAAATGTATTGTTCTGTCCTGTATAGACCCTAGGATAGCAGTAGTTGCAAGACTGGGAAAGTCTGAACAAAGTATGGCTTAACTGATAGCAATATTAATTTCCTTTCTTGAGACAGGGTTTCTCTATGTAACAGTCCTGGATACCCTGTAACTAGCTTTGTAGACCAGGATGGCCCTGAACTCACAGAGATATATCCATTTCTGCCTCCTGAGTGTTGGTATTAAAGGCATGTTTCACGATGTCTGGTATATTAATACTAATATATTAGTATTGATACATGTTTTGTAGTATACAAGATACTAACTTTGGGAGTAAACTGAATGAAGGGTCTGTTGGAATACGCTGTACCATTTATACATCTTTTATTTAAATATTAAATTATTAAAACTACTTAAAGTTTAATAAAATCATTTTATTACATCATTATTCCTATACTTCATGGCTTGCTTCGCATCTATTATATGATAGATCAATATGCCTTGTGATTTCTTATTTGTTTAATCTCTCTGACGTGTGTATGATACATGTGTACATTTGCATGTATGTGTGTAGCTACATGTGGAGGTCAAATGACAATCTCTTGTGCCAGTCTGTGCCTTCTACCTTTTTTGGGACAGATTGTCTTATTGTTCCAATTCATATGCCAGGCTAGCTGGCCCATGTGCTTCCCCGAAGTCTCAGGTCTCTGCCTCTTCTATTGCTACTTTTATGATTTTTCCAAGGTGAAGGGACTCCTTTCAGCATACAAATAATATAGTCCCATCATGACTATAGGAAGAAGAAGACTTACCATTTGATTACTTACTTCATATAGTCCCATCATGATTATAGGGAGAAGCCTTACCCGCTTTGGTCACTTATTTCTTAAAGAAAAGCAGCAAGTCAAGATTGGTATCTGTCTTTTAAGCAGTCATGGCCATTAGCATCTTGAAATCAGAACAGATATGATTACCCTCAAGAAGCCTTTACAACTTTACCGGGCACATTCTAGAGCAAAATATAGAGTCTTCTCAAGGACATGAAATGAGTTAGCAATTGCTCAGAGTTGGCGTGGGGTGATGGACTTGTTACAGTGGAGGTACAAGCTGTTTATATTTTTGTAAGAAATCCTGTTTAACTTCATTTGTTTAACTAAGGTAGATGCAGGTGGAATTGTTTCTTTGGCCACTCATAGATGCCCCTAACTGTGAGTTGAATCAACATTTGTTCACATCTTCATTCTAGAGAATGGTACACTATACCCATGATATAGTTATGTACTAGGGGCTACAACTATCTGGAGATGACAGTCAGTGCACAAGAAGTCAAACCAAGCTAAGAATGGCTTCTTCATGTCGCCAGGGGAAACATCACTCCTACTTTTTCTAAGCCATGCCATGAGATTTCTCAACATTAAGACTGCCAGCAGCACACATTACGAATTTCAAATCAACACATCTTCAGAGGAGCCAGCCTTAGATGATGTTCACGGTTTTAGTAGATAAATGAATTTTTTTAGGACAAACAGTATTGATAGTAGAATGGCATCTTTCCTAACAGAATACTTGGCATATCCTTCTGCTCTCAGGAAACTTGACTTTCCTAAACTGCATGCAAAAAAGTCATATGATAATGAAAAATAATAATTGAATTGCACAGAGCTGGTGGACAGGCATGACCTAAATTGGCAAAAGTAAACAGGTGAGTTCCAAAATGTATAGATCTGAAATTTCTTTAAATTAAATAAACCTGCAACTAATCAGGAAGATAGTAGTTGTGGGATGTGATTACATAGTCATAAATTATTTATAAATCATAATAGCTATTCCATCCTATTGGAAAGGATCATGAATTGTGATGTCCCATGTTAATCATACAACTTAATGAAGAAGATGACAGAGGGTTATGAACATAGATATTGGAATGAAGAAACATGAAATGCAATCATTAATAACATGTTACATATATGACCACAGAATGCTATTTAATTTGTATTTCTCAACTAACTTTATTATAAAATTGCATTGATAATAATAATAGTATACACCTCCCAGAGTATTCATAGCAAATAGCTTTTAATATAGGTTTTAAGACTAATATATTTTAAGACCTAATTATTATTTGGCATGTAGCAAATAACCTTTAATATGTTAATATTAAAGGTTAAATATAAAGATCTAAGTATTATTTCAACTCAACAAAAAAAAATACTTAGATGAGGTACTACAGTGTCTCTTACCTACCCAGCTTGCCCTAGTCTTGGCTTTCTGAAATGGAAAAGTTAAGTAAGAATTACATAAAATACACTTGCTAATTGTGGATGCTGGTTAATTTTTGTCAACTTGACATAAACTAGAGTCACATGGGAAGAAAAAACTTCCACTAAGGAATGGCCTCCACCAGGTTGGCCTGTGTGGACATAGTGGGGACTTTTCTTGATTAATTACTGATGTGGGAAGCCCCAGCCCACTGTGGGAGTTTCCATGCCTGGATACCTGGTCCTGCCTTGAATATAGGTAGCTGACCTCCTGTGTCAATACAAATAGAATGGGAAAATATCTTCATCAACCCCACGTCAGACAGAGGACTGATTTCCAAAATATACAAAGGACTCAAGTAACTTGACATCAAAAGAACAAATGATCCAATAAAAAATGGAGTACAGACCTAAACAGAGAACTCTCAACAGAGGAACCTAAAATGGCTGAAAGACACTGAAGGAAATGCTCAACATCTTTAGCCATCAGAGAAATGTAATTCAAAACAACTCTGAGATTCCATCTTACACCTATCAGAATGGCCAGGAACAAAACCACTGATGACAGCTTATTCTGGTAAGGATGTGGGATAAGGGAAATACTCCTCCATTTTCAGTGGGAGGACAATCTTGTACAGCCGCTTTGGAAATAAGAATGGCAATTTCTCAGATAATTAGGAAACAATCTACCTCAAGACCCAGTAGTACAACTTTTGGGTATGTACCCAAAAGATGTTCAATCATACAACAACTACATATGCTCAACTGTGTTCATAGCAGCATTATTCATAATAGCCAGAACCTAGAAACAGCTTAGATGCCCCTCAACTGAAGAATGGATAAAGAAAATGGTACATTTACACAATGGAGTACTACTCAGTGGTAAAAAAAAAATGACATCTTGAAATTTTCAGAAAAATGAATGAATCTAGAAAGAAACCATATAGAATGAGGTAACCCAGGCCAAGAAAGATAATATAATATGTACTCACTCATAAGTCACTTTTAGACATAAAGCAAAGAAAAACAAGCCTACAGTCAATAACTCCAGAGAACCTAGAAAACAAAGAGGACCATAAAAGAGACATACATGGATCTAGATAGGAAAAAGAAAGAGACAAGATCTGAGTAAATTGGGAGCAAGGGGGTCACGGGAGAGGATAGAAAGAAAGAGGGAAGGAAAGGAAAGGAAGGGTGCTGTGGGACAATGGTCTGTACCCTGTAAATTGTATTTTAATAAAATGCTGATTGTCCAGTAGCCAGGAGGAAGTATAGGCGGGACAACCAGGCAGAAGTAGAGATGGGGCAATGAGAATAGGAGAATTCTAGTAACAAGACAGATTCAGTCTATAGTCTTCACCCAAGCGTGGAGGAAACCAGACACAGAGCAAGCAAGATGTGACTGCCTCGCCTTAAAGGGTGCCAAGCTACAAGGATAATGGGCTAATGTAGGACGTAATAATTAGTTAATAAGAAAAGCCTGATCTACCCAGCTAACCAATTTATAATTAATGTAGACTTCTGTGTGATTCTTTGGGACTAAACAGATGTGGGACTTGGTGGGACAGAGAAACATCAGAAACAGAAGGGATAGCTCAATGAAAACAGCAAAAATGAAAATAGGAAGCTGAGAAAGCCATGGGTAGAAAGCCAACAGGTATTGTTCCTCCAAGGTTTCTGCTTCCATTCCTGCCTCCAGCTGTTTGTCTTTTCTTCCCTGAGTTTTCATCATGAAGGGCCATGACCTAGGAGATAAAATAAACCATTTCCTCCCCAAGTTGCTTTTGCTCTGTGTTTTACCACAGCAAACTAAAAGAAAACAATGGCAGTGTGTCAAACATTGGTCCATTGAAATATTAATTAATCTAAGTCTACTGGTGAGGTAAGTACTATTATTATGCTTATATTTTAGATTATAATACTAGGGCATAAGAAAATTAACGTAACTTGACTAGGAAGCAAATAGGGAACACCAGAGTAAGGATTTGGATTCCCAAAATGCTGCCTCTTGTGTCCCCCTTTTTAATATTTTGGCTTGCTTACATAATGATAATCTGTGTTTGTTAATTGTTTTCTAATTGCCAAGCACATTACAAACCATGCCTTTAATACTTAGAATATCCTTGCAAGGAGAAAGTTGTATTTACCACAGTTTTTATAGAAACAGAAGTGATTCTCAGAAAGACCTAGCAGTGTGAAGTGTTTCCCCTGTTTTTATTATTTATTTTATTTTGAGATTATAATATAATTGCATCATTTCCTTTCTTTTAAATACATGTATCTTTTCATTAATTGTTGTTAGATGACTATATGTATATAAATATAGATTCCCAAAGCTAATGTGCCTAGTCTGTATAATGTTACTTGTATATATGTTTTCAGGCTGACCATTTGGTATTGAAGAACCACTTGCTGTGCTCTTCTCTGGGGGTAGAGCATTTCTCCTCCGCTAAGCATTCCTGAGTTGTCTGTAGTTCTCTTAGTATGGTTGAGGCCTCATGGCCTTATCAACATAACTCGCCTATGTTTTTGAGGCTATAGAGAAAGGGGAACTCTTACACACAGCTGACAAGAATGTAAATTAGTATAGCCATCATAAAAAACAATGTGGAGATTCCTCAAAAGCCTAAAACCAAAACTACTAAGAGAAGTAGCAGTTTTATTATTAGGTGTGGGTTCTAAGAAAATGGAGTCAACAACCTACCAATGTGTAGCCAGCACTCCCGTGTTGATAGCAGCACTATTCACAACATCTAAGCTACAGAATCAAATAATGCTCAATAATGGATGACTGGATAGAAATGCAATATATATTCACAATGTACTATTACTCAGTCACACAATGAATAAATCTTATCTTTTATGTCAAATGAAACTGGAGGACATTATGTTATAATGTGTAACGCAGGCATGGGAAAGCAAGTACTATATGTTCTCACTCATTTGTGAAAGCTGAGAAAATAAATTTCAGGGGAGTGAGCTGAAGAGAAGTCACTAGAGCCTATTGAAGGGAGATAGTACAAGAGAGAGAACAACAATTACAAACTACAATTAGAATATGGGAAAATATTAATAGTTCTGAAGCTCTGTAGTGCAGAAAGATACCGATTACAGTGTACAAAATGTAACCATATACCTCAATGTAGTTAGACAAGTTTCCTAATATAAAAATATTTTGAGCAGTGATAAATGCTAATTATTATCATGTTTTTATGTTGTACAACATTTTTAAATTAAAATATTTCCACATAAATAAGTATAGATATTATATGCTAAATAAAACTAAAAAGATTAAGTAGGGGCTAGAGAGATGGCTGAGAGGTAAAGAGCACTTGTTGCTATTGCAAAGGACCTGGGTTCAGCTCCCAGTACCCACTGCTATTCATATCTCCAGTTCCATGTCACCTTCTGTCTTTTGTGGTACACATACATACATATGGTTAGAATACTCATATGGTAAAATAAATAAATATATCTTTAAAAAAAGATTAAGTAGCTTTTTGAATATCAAAGAGCTAGGGAGTCTTAGATTCTGTGTCAACAACCCGTGTCCTGTCTACTCTACCACATGGTCTCTTAGCAAGAATGAGATCCATTCCTTTTCTTGTGTGTAAGCATCCATGGGGCTTCTTTGGTCAATGACTTAACTGGATATGACCCATTCTTGGAGCTAGAGGTTTCACTTGGTGGTGAAAGATACCTAATGGGGCATCGTTACTACTGGAGATCCATTTCTTTGAAAAACTTGGTTTTAAGACCTGTATAATCAAGGCAAATATTATCAGCGTCAAATGTATAGACAGGTTAGATGATTGCAATGGCAATAGTGTTTCTGGGAAATAGGCAATCACCTGTATTAATGGAGCATAGAAAACGATAGGCTTCAGTGCAAACTTCCCATGGTCAAGGCTCATAGCCCTGTGGAGATCCACAGACCTCTTCAACAGAACTGAGAAAATAACTGAAGCACCTCAAGAAATCTATCACAGAATACTCAAGTTAGTTCAATCTTCCTGACAATGTGTCATAAGAGCTCAAAGTAACATTGTCAAAGAGCCGTGATTACATCACCTTTTGAACGTGATGAAGTACTATCAGAGGCAACGGGGAATTAACTGTGGAATGAATACACCCTATTTAATTCTTCTAGAGAATACCTTTCCTAGACATACTTTAGAAATGCTTAAGACACCAATGAGATGAATACATTCTTATGATCTATTTTAAAAGTCCAATAAAATGTAGAATTAGGATAATGATTACTCTTTCCTTATCTTCAAATTAGATAGCAAAGTATAGCCCACTAATATGAAAGACTGCTTCAAAATATACTATTATGAACAATAAGGGGCTTAAATACGTGGGAACACTGGTATTGTTTTTTAGAAGTTTTTCCTCATTGGGTATTACTTTCTTAAGAGTCCTTATACAATTTTCTGTAAAAATGTCTCCTACGTTCAACAAGGTCATAATTCTAAATATGAAAATGAAGACAGATGGGAACACTTGAGCTTTAACAGTGACTTTTCCTTCCCCACTATTCTAATATTATATGAGTCTTTTGAAAGCTACAGTTAGCAAAAGCTGAAAAATGTGTGAATTCTTTCTTTGCTCAGTATTCTTATAGGAAGTAAAATGCGAACAAATTTAGATGAAATCAAAGCATTTTATCAAAAATCCATCATAGAATGGATTATTTACTTACATTCCACTCTAATCTTATACATTCTTCACAGCTTTACTATGCTGGCTAAATAGGTTATAACTCCTGGTTCACTGAAATTTCAGATTACAATTTATTTCCAATTAGTATTTAACCATTGACAGACAAAGGTCAAGTTTTCCCTTAATCCTATTTCCAAATACTCTAATCTGCTGATGCACAGGCCCTAGAATTATCAGTAATATTTCATTCAAAATACACTATAACCGAATTCTGACATTTGGGCTGGGGTCTGAGATGAATGACTGTGATATGTAGTTATTCCGTAGTCAAACATGCACATAATTGGGGGATGTGATTGGGGTATATTATTTTAATATTAAAAAGTTTATTTATTTTAACATTAAGAAATTATGAAATAGAATGCATCCACATTCTAGACTTCGATGAGTGGGAATCAGTGGTTGTCTAAGTTGGAGAACTGGAAAGAGAGCTGGAAAATCTTACCCAAAATAAAATTCTAAGTACACAGTATGAGAAGAGCTAAGATAATACCACAGGGAAAATGTACTAGCACACTAAAAAAACTGTCCAGTGACCCTTTATTTCCAGGAGGGACAGGTGATAAAACAAAGAAAAGCCATTTTTGTCAACATTCTGGTACAAATAGTCTGCAGAAGAAAGAGGTTAAGGGAAGAAGAGAATAGCAAGAAACGTACCAAGCTGCCAGACATAAAAGCCTGGGAAAATCATTTTTGTTGATATTGCTGGTAAGTGATGTGAAGCCTGTGGTGAATTGAAAATAATGAAAGCAACAACAAAGCTCAACTCCATCTTGCTTTAAGGTAAAAAGAAAAAAATGTATTTGCATTTGGAGACACTGACGATATTTACTTGCTTGGGGCTTTTCCCATATGGTATCATCCAGAAAAGGTAAATTAACATTAACCAGGGGGAAAAGTTGCTAAAAGATAAGAAAATACAAAACATTTTAAAAGATAGAGTCTATAGAATTGGTATCAGAAGAAATAAGATAACATAATAACTATTTTAACAGGTTTGGCTGGAAACAAATAATTTCAGCAATGAGAAGAAAGCTATAAATAGAAAAAAGTGAAAAAGCTAGAAAAGAAATGGAGGCCACCAGTGGTACTGAGTGTTTTTAAGGAGTAATCAGATGACTGAATATGGCAGGGAAAGGAACTTTTCCGTTGTTGTGTGCAGTTTAAAAGTATCCAAAAAGCAACAAAATGAAATGAAATATTTAAGTCTATAATAGTGTATAATATCTCCGGGGCAACAGCAAAACATTTAGCAAGGAAAAAAGTATCCCAAAAGCAACAAAATGAAATGAAATATTTAAGTCTATAATAGTGTATAATATCTCCGGGGCAACAGCAAAACATTTAGCAAGGACTAAATACAGGCCCAGGAAGAGACAAGCAAGAGAATAAAATAGCAGAAATACATGAGGGGAAAATATCCTACAATGCTTCAAAATTAAAGAAGGGCAATGCCTTATATATTTAAGAATCTCAGGAAATACCATGAAGGATTAAGAAAACAAGCAACAATGTGAAAGAAGTAACCAAATTGCTACACTACAAAACTGAAGTCTAGAGACAACACAAAATACCATGTACAGTACAGTAGCTATCAGAGAAGTATATATATATATATATATATATATATATATATATATATATATATATATATATATATATATATATATATATATATATATATATATATATATATTATATATATATGATAGCTATATATATAATAAACACACACACACATATATATACACACACACACACACACACATATATATATATATAAAATGAATCACAGAAGATAATGGAAAACATATTGTCTTTAAAATTCTGTAAGAAAGTCAAAATATGTCAAACCTCTATTACATACCTAGCAAAATACAATTCTTCAAAGATAAAGAGACATAAAATACATTTTTAGGACAAAAGAAGCTAAACAAAACATTTCAAAATTGCAAATGGAATGTTTAGTAAGTAAACCATACACTGAACTATGACATAAAACTAAACAAATTTCTGTGGCTTAAGACAAATAAAATATGTGACTTAACTATAAAAATACTAAGCATAGCATCTCAATCAGGTATAAACTATAGGCTTCAAAATTGGAAATCAAGCATTCTACATGTAAATAAATCAGGAGTAAAATAAATATTCAAGGAGTAAGTTGATAAATGCTTTGATTAGAATAATATTCAATGTACAATATATTGTAAAAATGAACTGAATTTAAAGCAACCCTCAAAAAGAAAATTGTAGCTATAAATATCTTTTCTAAAAACAAAAGCAAAGTAATAGAAGAAGTGACATAGGTTACAACTTAAATGATCTGGAAAAAGAAGAATAAATTGAACTCTGAATAAGTAGAAGAAAGTAATAAGATTTAGAAAAGAAAGGGAAGGGAATGGAAATGATTACCCATGTCCAATGTGGTTGTTTGAAAATATTTGTAAAATTTTAAACCACTAGTAGGTTTAAGGCAAGAAAACACTAATAAAATTTTAAATCACTATAAAGAAACCAAAAGCTATTAATACACAAACTCTCACTGCACCATTATTATGAAAAATAAAAGTGATGCCAAAGACATCTAAAAGATAATGAGGAGTGCCTAAGCAGTTAAATAACAATAATAGAAAAACATCTTAATAGATTCTCCTGGAAAGTGGAAGCAAATAAGATTGCCAAGCAAAAATTGGAAGCACGGGAGGGGGGGTCGATATAGGGGTGGCGACATTGGGCAAAGGAGAGGGGGGAGGGAGAAGGAAAGAACTGGAGAGCTTGGGAGAGTGGGAGGGTGGAAATGGAGGAAGAGTGTATATTGGAGAAGGGAATAAGATATTTACATTAAGGGAGTCATTTTAGGATTTG
>JAQHUG010000332.1:739827-787754 GCA_028555095.1 Dicrostonyx torquatus | reverse complement strand
GACTGAATGAGCATATGACCAAACCAGACTCTCTGAATGTGGCTGCCAATGGGGACTGACAGATAAACCAATGATATTGGCACAGGGACCTATCTCTTCTGTATGTATTGGCCTTTTGGGAACCTATTCTATATGGATGCACACCTTCTTAGGCCGAGATGGAGGGGAGAGGGTCTTGGGCTTTTTTCCTGCCCCATCTCAAGGAAGCAGGGGGAGGGCGGTGGGGTAGTGGGGGAGCGGGAGGGCCTGGGACAAGGGGAGTAAATGTAAATTTTTCTTTTAACAAGAAAAAAAGAAAAAAAGATATACAATTAGGCATGGAAACCTCAATAGCATTAATTACTGGACAGATGCAAATTTAAACCATAATGCAAGACCACAATACACCCACAAGAGGAGAACAATGAAAATAACCAGAAGCCATAAAATTTGTTGATGATTATGTGAGCAACAAGAACTCTCCTGCACTTGTGGGGATAAAAAAAATGTGCAACAATTTGTAGAAGATGTTGGGCAGCAGATGAAATGTAATTTATAGCAACATTTTGAACCAATGATTTCACTGGAGGTCTGTCCTAAACAAATGAAAAGATTTGTTCAAGGAAATTTCACTCTGAAAGTATTTGTAGAAGATTTGCTCATTAAAGTCCAGTGTGCAAAATAATCTGGATGGTCCTGAGTGCATAAATATGCAAACTGTCATGATCCTGCAATAAAATAGTACTCTGCAATAAAATTTTGTGTTACCTTAGAGAAATTTTCTGCTGCAATGGTGTAAAATGGGATGCCCATCACTCAATAGCTCATTGTTCATTTAAATATGAAGCAATGTGTGATCATGCTTTTCAATTAAGTGTGTCTTGGAAAGGGTGGCTGGTTATAAGTCTACATTAGATTACTTAGTTTTTCATATATTTTGCATTGTATATAAACCTTTTAGGAAACCTTGGATGGATTAGTTACCTTATACTTTAATCAGTGTTCCAAGTTAGATACACTAAACAAATGTTTGTAATTTCATTAAAATCGATGTGTTATTATCATACATAAAAACATGAATGAATTTCAAAAGTATCATTAATAGCATATAGTGTAACATTTCCATGATGTAGCATAAATTCTAACTGATCCTAATAATAAAAACCTGAGTCAGATATAATGAGGTAAAAGCTGAAAGAGCAGAGAAGCAGTGGTGAAGGAGTTCCTTCTGTTAATATGTTGCTTTCATTGGTTAATCAATAAAGAAACCGCTTGGCCTGATAGGGCAGAACTTATGTAGGCAGAGAAGACAGAACTGAATTCTGGGAGGAAGAAAGCAGAGTCTGAGAGACACCATGGATCCATGGCTGGAGGTAGATGTGCTGAAACTTTTCTGGTATGCCACGATCTCGTGGTGATACACAGATTGATAGAAATGTGTTAAACTAAGATGTAAGAGTTAGCCAATAAGAAGTTAGAGCTAATGGGCAAGGCAGTGTTTAAATTAATACAGTTTCTGTGTGATTATTTTAGGTGTAAGCTAGCTGGGCAGCCAGGACAAACAAAGGGCCACCCTCTCCCTTGCAACAAAGCAGAGCAGTCAGACACTAGTTCTTAAACTCTATGAAACCTTCAGACCAAATGGGGCATCCTGTCCCTACAAATCCTCAGACTAAATGCCCCATGCACATAAATAAATTTCTATAATAGGGAAAAGTAACCTATTTGATAGAAATAAGTTCAGTGGTTATTTCCAGTTGCAGTGATTGTTGACTGAAAGAGGTGCTTTACTACAAAAGTAACCTTTCTAGAGTGATGGAAATCTTCTACCTCTTGAAAATGGAAGAGGTTAGGAAGTGCAATCAAACAACTTCCAAAATATGTAACAAGTCACAGAGACAGCTGGCTACCTGGGCAATCACCCAAAGTCTCATTTGCAGTGTTGAAGCAACCAACTTTGGCTAAGGCCTAGCATAACTGACAGATTATTTTTAAAGGCAAGGAAATTTTCAAAACCATCTTACCCTGTCTTGGCAGGATTTGACAGTTTTGCTTATCAGGTAATGTTATTTCCCTTCTCAGATCTTTGATTGGGTTGAAGATTAGATAAATGTACTTAGTTACTTTCTTCTCACGACTTGGCCAATTTATTGATTGCATAAGAATTAAGTTAGTTGACTGAGATGGAGGGGGGAGGGCCTTGGGCTTCCCATAGGACAGGGTATCCTGCACCATCATAAGGAAGCAGGGGGAGGGCAGTGGGGGAGTGGGGGAGCGGGAGGGCCGGGAACAAGGGGAGTAAATGTAAATTTTTCTTTTAACAATAAAAATAAAAAAAAAAGAAAAAAAAAAGAAAATGGAAGAGGTTACTTATGTGCACTTTTGAAACGGATAAAATGTATACTACATCTAAGTAAATCTATTATGCAAAAATAGCAAAACAACTTTAAAGTGTATTTCATGCTTCACTTTTGTGGGCCAAGTGAGTTGGTACGGGAAGAACAATAAGCACCGATAAGCGAGACATTAGTGGAGAGGACTACTTACAGGAAGATACAAAACAAAGTGGATTTGATCTTCCTGTGTCGGTGGCCAATGGAACATTATCAAACCTAGATCATTGTGTTCCAAAAAAAAGATCAGTTTGGAGTCTCCAGCTTTAACCAGTTTGACAGAAGATAACAATGGTACATGCTATAGTTTGGCAACAGATGTGGTGCATTATTTTCAGGCCAGAATATAGATATCCTGTACTTAGACAACATTGAATGTCATCAAATACTATGAACATCCTGCAGTATAATTTTGAATATGCAAAGATCTTTCCATCAGAATTGCAACAATTAATCAATAAATCAACATGTTCCAAATCTACTGTATCTGAAAAAGTATAACATATCAACTTATTTTAAAGACTGATTTCAGGGTTCATTCAAAGACACTGAACCTCTCTGAGCCCCAGCTCTCTCTGTATTCACCAACACTGTAGATGTTTTGGGAGAATTGGTTATATCTGTGGAATATTTAAGGTGGACACAGAGTTGAAGATTAATTTATAGTATCTGTCATTCTTGGTCATCCAGTCAAACCATTAGGGTGCATATTCATGCTTGTTTTCCTTAAAGAAGAAAAGCAAAAAAGTGCTACGGCTAAGAGAAAGTGACTCACATATTAAGAAAAGGAAATGTCGTAGAGAGGAGAAAAACCAGAAAGTGACTTCCTGTTTTTACATCTACTTTTCTTCATGTTTGTAGCAGGTTACGGTGCAACCTGGGAGAATGAGGCCAAAAGCCTCCTTTCGTTACTTCTAGCCTATATAACCTATATTTTCTTCTGTATTTTATCCCCAGACATGAACTCTCTGCCTGGAACATAGTAAATTCTTCGTAAATAACTGGCGAGTTTATGAAAGAGGACAAAAAGCGTCTTCACAACTTGTGTGTACTTTGTTAAGCTTAACAGGCAATCCTGTTAAGTTCTGTATTGTGCTCATGACTAGTAATAGTAACCACAACAAGATTTATTTCCTGATTATGTTAGTAAGCTTCTGTATATCAGTGTTTACTTCAGAAGGCAAGCAATTTTCAGGACCCAATGTTAGCTGACATGTAATATTTCCAGTTACTATCATCATTAGTCTTGTGTTGTTTATTAGTGAGATAACAAGAAGCACAAGGTAACTCAGAGAATAAAGGGGCTTGCCATCAAACCTAATGACCTGAGTTCAGTACCCAGAATTGACATGGCAGAAGGAAAGGGCCAACCCCTGCAAGCTGCCCTCTGATCTCCACAGGCATGCTTTCACATGTGTGCCCCCATATATGCACTCACAAACATACACAGAAATAAATACATATAATACAATATTTAAAAGATGTTGACTCTAGGCCCTGCTTCCCTGGATCTTATAATCCAGTGAGGAAACTAAATATACCAATAACACAATACAGGGGAGTTTAGGACTAATGGCATATGAGTGGCTTGATCAGAAAGTATTTTGGAAGTTCTAGGCAGGGAAGAAACCCATTTAGCTGTGAAGAAGAGACCGGCATCTAGAAGGGCATGTACTAAAGTCACAAGTACTTAAGTTCTTTACTCAAATATACTTTTTAAACGTAGTAACACTCTGTCTCCAAATGAAAATTCAATGCATAAATAATTAGTATTGCAACAAAGCTACCCCAAATCTAGCTAACAAAAAGCATTTGGCTTAATCTTAATTTCTAGTGGTTTTTTTTTAATTGTCATTACAACCCTCATCAAGGTGTGTTTGACATCAGATAGCCTGGCAACCAGACTGTGGCTTTCCAGAAATTGGGGTTATGGCCCTTTCGTTGTGGCACCTTCTTTAGTATTTCTGGTATTACATGGGGTACACAGTACACAGTAATGAAATGGAAAGCTTCCTCTGGATTCTATCAACTAGACTAGGTGTCTGAAATAGTAATTCTTGAAAAGGAAGAAGATAACACTAGATTGTGTTGTCACAGTGCTCTGGGTTTTGCTTACCAAAAAGAAGTCAGTTCTCTCTGACTCTAACTTGGCATTCAAAGTGAAAACAGAAAAGGTTTTTCTATGAGGAAGAATGTAGGGAACATGACATTTAGAGATCTTATTTGATTTACATTAGGGGGTGGCTTGGAATTATTCTTCTTCATCAGTGTAGTTGTTGATATGGGATTCCCCTCTGTATGCTATGAATATGTTTTATTACCATGGTTTATTAAATAAGCTGTTTTGTCCAGTTGCTTAGTAGAGTAAAGCCAGGCAGAAAATACAAACAGAGAAAGTAGGTGGAGTCAGGGAGATGCCATATAGCTGCTGAAGGAGAAAGGCATCAGCTGCCAGTCAGAAACTTACCGGTAGGGTACATGCTTGTGGTGATTCACAGATTAATAGAAATGGGTTAATTTAAGATGTAAGAGTTAGCTAGAAATATGCCTAAGCTATTGGCCACTGTTGTAATGAATATAGTTTCTGTGTGATTATTTGCAGCCAGGTGGCAGGGAAATGAACAGGCAGTCTCTGTGTATAAGTTTGGTTCAATAGAAATAAAAATCTGATTTTAAGTATTTATTTTATTTTTAAATTATATATATATATATATATGTATATATATATACACATATGCCTGTATATTGATATGGGCATATTAGTGCAGGTATTCATGAAGGCCAGAAGAGAACTTCAGATCCACTGGAGCAAGAGTCCAATGTGGTTACTGGGAATCAAACTCAGGTTCTCTAGAAGAGCAGTACACACTCTTTACCACTGAGCCATCTCTTCAGATCCCTAATTACAAATGTTTTGAAGGATATTAAATTATGCTTCTTATAAAAAGTATTACTATGTTTAGTTTTTACAAAGAAAATATATGCACATCACCAAAGAAAGAATCCCAGTATGCTTTCTCAGCTCTGGGTCCTCTAGAGGCTTTGTATATGTCTCATGCAATGAGAAGGTCCTGAATGCTAACTCAGTTCTCTAGGAAGAGAGAAGAGCATAGCGTTTGCTGGGGAAGTACTAAATTAGGACAATGCACTTGCAGAAACACTTTGAGCCTTGGGTTCACAAAGAATATACGTGCTTTAGTTGAACACATATGTGGAAGTGTGGAAACCTACAACTTCCCTTTTGATGTGAGATGGCCTACTGTATATGCGTTGTTTTTATTGGTTGAAGAATAAAGCTGTTTGGGCCAATGAACATCCAAAATACAGCTATGCAGAGAATTTAAACAAAGATATACACACACACCCACAGACACACACACACACGAGAGAGAGAGAGAGAGAGAGAGAGATAGAGATAGAGAGAGAGAGAGAGAGAGAGAGAGGAGTCACAGAGATATAGCTGTTGGGGAAGCAAGAGGTAAGATGACAAGTCTCAAGCATCATGGCAAAATATAAATGAATATAAATGGGTTAATTTATAGTTAGAGATAACCACTAAGAGGTCTGAATCATTGGCCAAACAATTGTAACTGAGAATAAGCCTCAGAGTGGTTGTTTCATAAGCGGCTTCAGAAACAGGTGAGTGGAGAGAAACTGGTCCAGGGGGACCAGTGGGACAAAGAATACTTCCAGCAATACCCTTTGCCATATTTTATACAAACTAGAGAATGTGTATGTGCAAATCAAGTCAGAACTGAAGATGTCTTAGGTAGTAGGACAGTTAAGCAGAACAGCTAAGTTTTTGAAAAAGAAGGAAAATATTCACAGGAAACTTGGTCTCTTACATAGAAAGAGACTTGTAAACTGTTGCAAGTCCTTTTAGAAGTGTTCTTCTTGTGTGATTTTACATTCCCTTGCTGGAAAGCAACACTATTTTGTCAAATTAGATAGTAGCTACTAGAAACACTGATGTGTTATCCCCACATTTGCTAAAATGATATGCAGTTTTAATTATAAATATTTTAACATTTATTCCTCAAAATGAAGCATTATTATGTTAAAATATGTATTCATGAGCTTGGCAAGCACTGGTCAATTGTGTTCTTTTGAACAGGACATAGATACCCTGTTTTCATTCTAGCATTAAAAATATGCTTTTAATGGATATATTAAAGAGTGATCCATCAAATATGTCCATTATACAAGGTATCTCATAAAGCAATTTCATTTTCTTACTACAAACCCCAGGTTGATTTCAAATGCAACTCAATTTGCACATAACTTTTGGGAAACCATTCTATTACATGCAACAAGACACACTTGTATTGTTAAGCAATAGCACGGCTCGGAGGAAAAAAGTATAGCATATTCATCTTTCTTTTCTAAGACCAGGATCCCTAGAGACTTTTCAGCACTTTCCACACAAGAAGCTACCTTTCTTCTGAATGACAAACAAAGGCTACCACTGTGTGTTCTAAAAATAGAAAGTAAGGAGAGTATTTGGGTTGTTGCTGAATATGAACAACACACACTGCTTAATAATTTCAGAGAGAAATATATTGATGTCTTCAGTGCTCTTTGTGGTCATTTTGGTTATATAATAATTCAAAAATAAGCAACAAGCTGGGCGGTGGTGGTGCACGCCTTTAATCCCAGCACTCGAGAGG
Source organism: Dicrostonyx torquatus (assembly GCA_028555095.1). NCBI lineage: Eukaryota > Metazoa > Chordata > Mammalia > Rodentia > Cricetidae > Dicrostonyx > Dicrostonyx torquatus. The sequence continues at coordinate 780,715 of JAQHUG010000332.1, read as the reverse complement.
CAGAGGCAGGCAGATCTCTGTGAGTTTGAGACCAGCCTGGTCTACAAGGGTTAGTTCCAGCGCAGGCTCCAAAGCCACAGAGAAACCCTGTCTCGAAAAACCAAAAAAAAAAAAAAATTAAAAAAGCAACAAACAAACACTGACTATCTATACAAGTTGACTATGTAGAAACCAGGCAATAAGAACTGCAGTAGCATTAGATGGCATTTTCAAGCAGTTTCCAGGCAACAATGCTTCAATGTTTGGAGTGAGTGAATATCTTACAGTTCACTTTTGCATCCCATGTAAAATATACTAAAGAATTGTTGCCTAAAACATTATAACTTAGGTCAGCAAGAGAGCTTGGCAGGTAAATGTAAACGGGTTTCTTTTGGAAGCTTCTTGTACAAGTTTGATGACTTGAGTTCAACTCCAGAACTCATGTAAAGGTGGAAAAAGAGAATCTACTCTACAAAGTTGTTCTCTGGCTTCTGTGCAAGTTCTGTGGTGAAGGTAGAAATGATCGGACGCTTAACAGAAAAGAAATCTCATACTAGTTCAGAACTAAGAAGACAGATAGGTGTTTATTAAGGGGTAGACTGTCAAGGTCAGGATGTTTTGCTTGAATAATGGACTAAGATTAGATCCAAAAGCAAACCGAACAGCCCAAACGGGGACCCAGGGGCAAGCAGAGAGAGGAAGGAAAAGGCCCCTTTCGCATCTTGGTAAAATGCCACGCCCCAGTAAGTGGGTAGGTATTAGCTGTAACCTTCCTGCAGCACCTCTCCTTTTATTTAAATAAGAGAGTTCTAAACCTACTATAAAATTATATACAATAAGAACAAATATCCTCTTCTAATTAGCTTAAGTCTTGTATAACTTGGCCAAGTCATGAGAGGCAAGTAACTACATTTATCTAGTCTTTAACCCCATTGAAGATCCGAGAAGGGAAACAATGTTACCTGAGTAATTAGGAAGTACAATCAGACAACTTCCAAAAGATGCAACAAATCACAGAGTCACATTTGCAATGTTGAAGCAACCAACTTTGGCTAAGGCCTAGAATAACTGACAGATTATTTTTAAGGCAAGAAATTTTTTAAAACCATCTTACCCTGTCTTGGCAACAGAACTTAGGTAGGTGGAAAAGACAAAACTAAATTCTGAGAGGGAGAAAGCAGAGTCAGAGAGCCACCATGGAGATGCCAGGTCAGACATGTTAAATCTTTCCTGGTAAGCCACGACCTCATGGTGAACACAGATTAATAGAAATGGGTTAAATCAAGATGTGAGAGTTAGCCAATAGGAGGCTAGAGCTAATGACCAAGCAGTGTTTTAATGAATACAGCTTCTGTGTGATTATTTCACGTGTAAGCTAGCTGGGGTCGGCCAGAACAAGTCACCAGCTCTTCACGTTACACTGTGGCACAGGCATGTCTACATACATATCATATACATACACTCAGAAAATAATAATCACAGCAACAAACAACTCAATAACTTCATTATTTCACAAGTAACTATAGTGAGATGATTTTTATATGATGTTTCTTAAAGTTCCCTAAGAGAATAAAATCTGCCTTCATCTGCTCTGCAGTTTGAAAACTCTAAGTCCCTCTATGTGAATTAATGGGAAGGTATAAGAATGGTCAGTGAATAGAGTACCAGAGATCAACATGAAGGACCCTTGAGAAACTGAGAACAGATAGAGAAGCAAATGGCAGCAGGGCAAGGAGAAACAGCCCCTACAGTAGCAAATGGCCCTGATAAAATATAGTATGCTAGAAATAAGGATAAGTAGCAGACTAAGGGCTCTGTGTAATCCCAGTGTGTGGCGGCACATGCCTGTAATCCTAGTGTGTGGCGGCACATGCCTGCAAACACAGCATCAAAAGCCAGCAACAGCTGCCAGTGTTATAAAAGAGCCTATCTATAAACCAGAAACAAACAAACAAAAAGGAGTAAGCTAACAAAACTCGGGTTCCTTATATAAGATCATGAAGGCTTTCAGACTCTGAAAGGTTACTCAGAGAACAGCTAAGCTCTGTTCTTTAGCATCCATGAGGGCTAACCAACAGGCATCAGAGTGAACTAAAAACAAGTTCGGGGACTTAAGGTGAATGTTTTTGCATTGAGAGCTGTTCAAGTGAGTTCCTTAGAGAGCTTGGAGGTCTGATGCCTGGGCCAGTCTGCCCTGTACATGAGGAGTGAAATGTTTTCCTACCTGAAGGCAACAAAACAGACTACCTCACCTTTCTTGGGATTTGCTATTCTTTCATTGCATAATTCTTTCTCCTGCTCTCATTTGCACTGTTCTACCAGGAACTCAGTGACATTTTTTTTTGCCATATCAGGTACTTTTCATATTCATTTCAAAAAAGACCAACTGAAGCACCTGCCCCATGGCTGACGTACACCCTGACTTGTGGTCCTTCCTGGAGAGGATCTAGGTTCCCCAATATATACACCTATTAAAATGAGCATGCCTACTTGGAACATTCTGCAAGCCAATCTCAAAGTCCTTTGGAAGCATAAAATCAGTTTGGGCAACATGGCCGCTTCCAATGAATAGATGAACTTGTCAGCGCAATAATTGATTAGTAAAAATTACCTGTGTCACAGACCTTACTCAGCAGAGAATATATTTTACAAGCAGAGTGATAAACAGAAACTTTTTGGCCACGTATGCTATACTCTAAGTCAGGGGAAATATAGTCTGTAGTCTTTTAGGAATCATTGTCTGTCCCTATCCATCAGGTGTAAACTCTAATGCATCTATCAGAGGCATAGACAGTAAAAACATAAACTTTTAAACAGTAAACAAATATCACAAATTCTTTGATGATCTATTGTTTTGGCTGATGTAACCTTTCATGTAAGCCCTTTTTCTCTCTTGCATGAGAAGCTCAACTCAAAATAACCAAATAAAGAATGGCCATGTAACACAGCAGATCAATCCAAATTTTCATTAGGGGTTGCTATAGGATCACCCCAAGTAATTTGCTATAGGATCACCCCAAGTAATGTAGTCAATCATAAAAGATATTTGAAAAGAAACTCTGCCAATCCCAATTACTCACATGAAGACAAGCTTTCTACTCAGAAGTTTGGGACAGGGACCGATTTTGAAGAAACAAAAAATATCACAATGAGCCATCACTCATTTGGACAAAATGTTCTAGCAAAATAAAACACTTAGTGAGCTTTACATTTGCTGGAATCCTTTCAAGTTTAGTGATAAAGAAAGTGAAAAGGTTTCAATGGAAATCTTTGCTTGATGAGGTTGATTTATTCAAATTATAAGAAGACTGGAAAAAGAAGGTATTCCGAGAAATGATGTCATGTTTTTCATTTAGTTACGTGTTATAATTTCCCAGCAAAAAGTCGCCACTGGAGCAATTTCAACCCTCTAAAAGCATCACTGTTTTGCTGTTTTCAGAGGCTTGAAAGTGGCCACTGGCTCTGGCGACCTTCTCTCCTGCACTTGTTTTTCCGCAAGCTGGAGGATCTTGGGCGTTGGTTCCATTGGCTGCCTGCAGCATGTCTGTGGCCGCCATGCAGGAAAACATTCTCTCCCAGTTTCCTTGTGGCATTATGGACTGTCTATCATCTGTGATTTCCCTGAAGATACACCTAATAGGATTCACAGAACTAGTGCATGCTCACCTTTCCCTAGCCGTGTGTCACCTTCTCTTTATTTCCTGTCACTAAGGCAAGAGAAAAATACACTTAAAGCTAATGACAACGACTTATTCTCTTTTCTTCCTGCATCAAGTTAACGGTTGTGATATGTGAGTAGAGCTGATGCAAGTTTAGAAGTAGGAACTCTTTCGAATCAGAGCACCTGCATTTTCTAATTATAAATGGCTTTCAACCGTCAAAGGTACACATTTGTTTTTAATAACAGTAACTTAAATTCTTCCTAGAAGAAACAAAACAGAGGTTTCATTTTTCTCTGAGTCAAGCTGAACAGCCAAACACCATGAAATGCAGAGTCCCTATCCCATCCAGAAAGAAAAGGAAAAACAAGTCTTAAACAGAAAGATTTCCCCCAGCATTAATTCGTTATTTTCCACAAAGACATCATTTCCCAGGATTATCTTTCAAATCTACATCCTTCAAAAACATTGTTTAAATAAATCTTACCTGAATACGACTTCCTTAACAAAGCCATGCTTCTTTATAAGATGGTCCTACCCAGACAATTGCTGTCTACATTTGGAGCAGACACACACACAGAGGAAGAGAGAGAGAGAGATCAGAGAAAGTTTAAGGCATATCTAAAGTATTCTCCAAGGTACTGGCCAGAAACATCAAGCTCGTACTCGCGGTATAGAGAGATCATTAATGGGCATTAGTGACAGACCATTATGACTCTCACAGATCATTAATGATTCATCGTGTAGCAGTATCATTCTGGCAGTAATCAGACCATTGCTTGGATGCAAATATAAGCTTGGCCCATACTATTTGCTTAAACTTATTATTTCCAAGCATAAAATGTTATTTTGCCTTCTAGAATTACGAAAAAAAATGGTCTGTAACAGGATCCTTCAGCATAGCAGAGGAGCTTTTGGAGCTAAGCTGCCTCATTTGGTAGATGCTTCTCCTAAGGTCAAAATTATTGTAGTCTGAAAGGCTCCCCAATAGCTTTTGGGACATAGAAATGGGTCTTTTATTTTGAAATTGAATTATTGATGAACAGAAAATGCTGCAAGCAAAACAGACATTTGCAAGAATCACAGTTGCTCAGGCTTTTGAACATTATGTGGAATAGATTGAAATTCCACCTCAACTTCAAGATTTTTGCCTTCAAAATACATTTTATATCAAAATCCTTTGTTAAATATTTACAGAAACAATTAGCAGCCAAGAGAAAACTTTCGACGAAATGCAACAAAAGCACCAAGCAGATAGCATTGTATCATAGAAAGTACGGAAGCTCGTAAATACAAAAATCAGAATTTTAAGGAAAAGCAAAACCATAAACTAAGTCTTTATCCTTTTTGGAAAATTTTGCTTGATGGAAAATCCACTATTTTGGTTAAAAATGCAAATGTGAATGGAAATTGAAGTTATTCTGGGAGCAAATGAGTCTTTTCTACTGAGCAGATTGGATTCTCCTTCTGTGTGGCTCTGGGAAAACTTCCCTTGAGTCAGAAAGAAAGGAAATCTGTCTCAAGTTCTGAATATTGTCACTATCAATGAATATTGAAGAATTACTGACACCCACAGGGAGCTATATTTATCGAACCCATCACCCATATTCACAGCTTTATGGAAAGAAAGATGATGTATATTCAAAAGCATTCCATGAACTTACAGATTTTTTCCTTAAGCTTCACTGCTTAATCAAAATTGCCTTGAGCACTCTCTCACTCCACTCTCCATCCAACACTAAGAGTGCAGCAGCAACAGCTGCAAATGTCAGCCCCTCCCAGAGGGAGCCAGCCTGGAACAGAATTGGGTTAGCTGTATGGATGGGATTTCAGCAGGAGGCAAAAGATGGAGCAAATTCGTTCTGCCCTGACATCAAACACCCTCCCTTACTTCCCAGTAACTATCCATAATATGAGTACCTGAACATTAGGATCTCTTAGAATCCAAATGGGCAGAAGACCTATTCCTTGGGAGGCAGCATTAATTTCCTGGATGCCTGACCTATGTGGCTACACAGGGCACTGATCTAGAAAGGGCCCCACACTTAGTTTCCTACTTTGCTGTCATTGTTTTGAAAGGAACTAATAGTCTTTGAACAAGGAACCCTATATTTTTGTTTTACAGCAGATTCTGCACAGTTTACAGACAATTGTATCCCTTATGAGAAGTGGTCGTTAAACAACCAGTCCTGCTTGAAAGGGTAGAGAGATGAGGAGCCTCAGAAGGGTCCATGGGCTCTTACCCATTGATTGCCCTTTGTCTGGGCAGCTGAGCTCTTGCTCAGACCACCAGGGGCATAGTCCTATGTCCTAGGATCTCTGTTTGCAAAGCAAATGGGCTAATGGAAGAATTTAGTCTTCAGTGAACTCTTTACACAGGAGAGATGCCAACTTCCTTCAAGCAAAAATAGAAAATCCTAATATGGAGGCAGCGTCTCTTGGCCAATTTGAGAGCTCTTTTAAAATGGCACTTCCCATGGGAGAAGATTAAGTCATCTCCATCTGAGTGGTCTTATCAGGTCTAAACAAGAGGTCCAGTCTTTCAGCTGTGCTCCTTTGAGTGGCCCTGGGGGGCAGCATAGGTCAGTGTAGTAGGAGAGAGTTCTCGGGGATGGGAGCAACTCAACAATTTGATGTCTAGACAGCACTGAAATAAACAAAATGAGGGCTGACCCAGAGCCAAGGGGCAAGGAAGGTGAAATTGTTTTCTTCATTGCCTGCTACTGTTCCTTCCCCATGAACCAATTCCTAGTCACCAGTGCACTTTTGCTCTCTCTAGACACCTCCAACCCAATGCCAAGGCTCACTCCTGGCCACTTTGCATGCCTTGTACCTATCACTTGCATTCTGCATCAACCTATTCTTCTAACTGTATGTATAGCTACTCTCTGTGAGTGTTATGGAGGAAAGTAATGAGATTACAAAGATTTACAAAACTTGTCAATTTTTGCAAAGGTAATTTTGTCATGGACACACATTTCTTGCTCTCCAGTAGGCATGCATTCAGGTACCATGACAAATAGAAAGGATTTTAAACAGCAGAGGGCCTACTTGGTATTCTTTATCTTTGTAAGGGTGTCTTTTTATTTTTCCTATATTTCTTTATTAACTTTATTTTCTAAACATACCCTTTAGAAAGTTCCTGGAAGGCAGGTTGACGTTGAGCTAGCTCCTGGCGCAGGAGACCACTATCAATGCTACTATACCTGCCTGTTTTCTGCTTTTGTACTTTCTTCCATATACCCACTAGTTCAATCAAATTTTCTCATTTCTGCATACAGAAAAGTCTTCCTGGGAGACTCTTTGCGCTTTTTAATTATGATTATGACCTCTTTGACCACAGTATACCCAATATAAGGTTCAATCCTTCATCCCTGAAACTTGGTTCTATTCAGCTGCTTTCATGTTCCCTCATTTTAGTGGAGGGATCAGACAGAGGGCATGGATGATAAGATAAGATAAGCACCCTGAATATATCAAATCAACAGAGAATAGTGGTATTTTCAATGGTGAGGGTATGGGAATTCGGGAACTGTGTGGCTATTATACCCAAGGGATAATAACACTTATAGGCTACCCAGTTAAGTGCATATGACAATTTTAATTCCAACAGTCACTGATAGGGTCAGGACTAAGTGCTATGTCACTCATCCTATTCTAATGGATGTTCTCTCCCTCCCTCCATCTTGCCCTCCCTTAACTTGTTCCCAATCCTCTCCTCAGTTTCTCCTCCCTCCCAATCAACCAATAAAACCCCTCCAAAGTCACAATCCATTATCTGTCCCTTCAGGCACAGTCCAACTAAACAGAAGCTGGCAAATCTAGTTATCTCTCTGGCAAGTGGCCTTTAATCTAAATCCAAAAGGTTGCAGATCTCCAGGCTTTCATTGGTCTGTGGTCAAGCAGCCTAAGTAAGCTTCCTGCCTTCCTGGAGGCCCCAATCAATACTCTGCCCTCTTCTTCGAGCCCAGACACATCAAAGGCAATATTGCTGAGATTTAATCATTTGGCATTAAAATGTAAAGCTGTGTCTCCAGGTCCCCTTGATTGTTTAATTATTTGGAAACGTCTTCAGAAGCGGGTGTAAATATGTTTGTAGAACAGTGTTTACTTGCTTTGCTCCTACCATTTCTAAGCTAATTAATAGGAACATCTTGCTGCAAACTGAGCATCCTGGTTGCACAGATCCTTCACAGAAGAAAGAGTTAACTGGAGGGGGAGTTTTATAAGAGTATGGTCAGATGCACTTTCCATTTAGAAGTGTTGGGTGTCAAGAAGCTGAAAGCTAATATCTACCTAACCACACTCACGGATGTTTACACTATTCTTATAATTGCTACCTTTGGTGGTGAACCGGATGTCCTTCAAGAGGTGAACATATAAACAAACTGTGGCACATCCAGAAAATGAAACCTTATCCAATGTTAACAAGAAATGAGCGAACAAGCTATGACAAGACACGGAATAAACAGACACTTTCAACTAGGTAAAGAAATGCCAGTCTTTCCAGGCTGCATGCTGTGTGATTCCAACTACATGGCATTCTAGAAAAGGCGATACTATGAAGAGAATTTGAAGAAGTGAGTGCCTTCCAGGGCTGGGAATGGGCAAGGATGACGAGATGTAGCACAGAGGACTGTTTTAAGACAGCTGAACCGTTCTGTATAATGCTGTAGGTAGCTACAGTCATATGCATCTGTTAAAGCCCTCAGAACATATAACCAAGAGTGAAACCATCATGTAGGCTCATTTTTATAAGAAAAATCTGCCACTCTCACATGAGATACTGTTTGGGGGTATGTGCATGGCACAGGGTGTATATGTGAACTCTGAACGTTTTGCTATGTGCCCAAAATCAATTGAGAAAGGAGTCAATTTAAAATACAAGTGTAGTTGTGGGTTTTGTTTGTTTGTTTTGTTTTTGTTTTTGTTTTTTGAGGTAGGGTTTCTCTGTAGCTTTGGAGTTTGTCCTGGAACTAGCTCAAACTAGCATCAAACTCACAGAGATCCGCCCACCTCTGCTTCCTGAGTGCCGGGATTAAAGGCATGTGCCACCACCACCCAGCTAAAACACAAAGTATAGGGTTTTTTTTTTTAAGTGCAGCTCATTTTAAAAAAATACAAAGTCTAGCACATTCCAGGAGTACATGTTTTCGCATTTTGGCCTCATAACAGTTATATAAGATTTCATTTAAAATTGTTCTTTGCTTGCTTTCTTGCCTCCTTTCTGTTCAGGTGAGAAAAATTTAGCTAACAGCTGACAAATGTGAAGATCTTATCCTGGGCCACACAGCCCAGTGAGTGAAAAGCAGTCAAGGGTTTTGAAGCTTGCGTTGTCGTGAAGCTTCTTCCAGGCCAGTGTTTCAATGCCTTTTTCTCCTCTTCCATAAAGTATTTCCCAGGTAATCGAATTTGAAGTCCAGCAGTACTGAACAAGACACTCATTTTCCAAAGTGTGAAGGTGTCCCAGGGAGAAGAGTCATGAAGTTCAGAACCCCCAACCAGTCACATCAGATGCTTTCTTGCTCCCAGGAACTTCATCTCCATCCATTTTTTGCCCATGATAATGAGCTAGTAAGCAGGTAGATACCCTCTTCTCTGTAAACATGGGGGCTGGCTTTGACAACATCCCACTAGCTTTTCTGCCCACCAACCAAAGTCCAGTTAGCACCACTAACATCCAAAGATAAGGGAGCCGCAGGTGCTGTTCTGTACATCTAAGAACAGCACATATTACACACACACACACACACACACACACACACACACACACACACTCGGGGACACAGACACATACAACCCTACAATTTGATTTAAAGAGAAAGTGATAAAATTTGAGTAACAATCATTTCTTCATTGAACACTTATACAATTAAGTCAGATGTTCATATACAATCTTTAGTGCAGTATCTGCACCTTGTGAGCAGTCAATGAAAGGTGGTCCGTGTCCCATACCCTTAGTCAATTGTTGCCCATTCACTTATTTCCTGTGGAATCTCACCACTATCCTTTCTGACATTTTGGCAACATTTTTTGTGTGTGTGTGTGTGAAAATAGATCAATAAGTAATCCACAGATATTAACAGTCTTTGTACTAGGACTTTTGTAATGCTGCAAAAATTATAGATAGGGAAAATATATAATCTTACAGAGCCTGTGGTCTCCATATGGAAAGATAGATATGAATATAACGTTAAAATACCTAGAACCCAAGAAAACAATGGATATATGCTGAGAAACAGGATCAAGGATGTTGCAGACATTACTAGATTTATCTAAATCAGTGTTTTCACCAACCTCAGCTTCCATAAGCACTGGTTTGGTAGACTGCTCCTGCTTCAGTTGTAAGAAACCAGCATGAGGGAGTGTCTAGAGAACGGGTACCAGTGCCTTTAAGTGAAAAGAGCTGACTAATGTCTCACCCCTGATGCCCCCGCAGAGTCTTCTCATATTCTGCCAGAGAAAGTAGCAATATAGTGAATTCTTTTATCCCTCTTGATTCTTCCTGTGACAGAATATAATGCCAAAATTTGTAATAAAGTCAATTCAAGACCCATCCCAATAATATTCCTTTGTCCTTGATGCCTAGACCTTTAAAGTTGCTATGGGTGGGTGTGTGTGCGCGTGCGCGTAAGATTGTTCTGAAACATATGTATTTTGCAAGCAGGATGAAAAAGTTCATTCCTTCCACAGTAGCATGCAGTTCAGGAAAGACAGAAGAGTTAACTTGGTTTCTTCAGTTCCTCATTCTCCTGGAAAGAACCAAAATATGAGCAACGGCTTCTTTCTGTGCTTATAGCATCCCCTAGTGGACGAAAACTATATTTCAATTGGAGGCTGAATCCCTTCCAATGTTAAAAAATTCCACACACAAGCAAACTGTTGATGACAATTGCCCAGTGAAATAATTGTCTCTATAGTTTAAATTTGTAAACAGAAGAAGCATGCCCTGAACACGGCATTACAAAAGAATATTTGTCGTTTGGCCAAGAGCCTCTTTCTGTGTGAGAATGCACTAGGTAGTCTCTGAACCTCTAATCATATATATCAAATCATATATAAACTGACCCTGTAATACTGTAGCAGTAACAGTGAGAACAGAAGATATGATTATGTTGGTGTACACTGAAGACCTATTTTATATAAAATTTAGTAAGCTTGATCAATGAGTTTGGACTTTCTACTAAGGACAATTGAATACAATTTTACTCCATAAAAGGATCAACTGTTTCCAGAAAGGTGAGCTGGACAGCAGTACAGAGAATGTGCTAAGGTAAAGGTAAGAAGAAAGAAAGGAAACTCTATAAGAGATCCAGGGTTATGACTTGGCTCGTCCCAAAATTCATCCCATCTCTGAACTGCTGGACCATGTGAAGGACCTGACCCTAAGACACAAAGCTGCAGGAACTCCACAACACAGGACAACAACAGGATAACCAAGAGGAGTCCCACTGAGGACCCAGCATCTATAGTGTAGCGGAAACCAGAGACCTAGAACCAGACCAACGGCTCTTTGCAATGAACATTTGCAAGTAAAGATAAATGGACAAAAGGGTTTACAATGAGACTCACTGTGTCCCACTGCAGCTTCCATGATGAGATGTTTAATTTTTCCCTTTTGCTCTCAAATTTTGTTTTATTGCATGGGTGCAGGGGCAGAGGGTAGATGCAAAGGGACAGGGAAATGAATAGGACCAAGAATCATGATGTAAAAGACACATAGAATAAATGAAAAGAAAGAAAGAGATGCAGATAGGACAGGTGTGGTGGTGCACAACTTTAATCCCAGAACTCTGGAGGCAGAGGCAGGTGATCTCTGTGAGTTCAAGGCTGGTCTGGTTCACATAGTGAGTTTCGGGACAGGTAGAGCTACACAGTGAAACCCTGTCTCTAAGAAAAGGACCCTACCAAAACCTGGAACACAGCCTCGGTACCAAGTTCTGCTACCTATAAAGAAATTTCCATGAATGTTTGGCTCTGGAGTTAGGGGAAGGGCTAGCAGTAATTATTTTTTTATTGATGTCTATGGCACTTTGTGTGGAAACATAATGAAGGTGGGATTTACCCTTTAGGTTGACCAAGAGGCAAGTGGCAAAGTAATGAACAGTGTGGTCTCTACAACTACACAGAAACGATCTGGAGTCTGCTTCTCATTGGATGCTCCCTGCACCTATATCTTCATCTCTTTCTACTTCAGTTTCCTTCCCAGTGCAATGAATATAGATTTCCCATCTCCTAGCATGGTTGTAAAAGCGTTGTTACATAATACAAAATACCTACTATAGTGCCTTACATATAAGCACTTGACAAGGGCTAGTTCCTTCCATTTTCCTCTTCTTGGCCAGCGTACCCAAGTAAAGCAGTTTTATGAGATGGCCGGCATACTTCCTCAGTGTCTCCCCAGACATACTGTAGCCTGAGCAGAGACAGCAGCTTCTATTTCAAAGTATCTAGTGGTTTCATCTGTGTGCTTTCCTCTTAATAACGCAGAGACCATGCCATTGGCAATAAACTGGGTTCTCGAGGCCTAGTCTGGGAAACTGCCAGCACTCGCCGGAAAGCAAGGAACCTGGGAACAAGGTGGGCAATAAAAGGACAAAGAATAGGTGAAGGTGACCCACTCAAGATGAAAGGCAAATGCTTTTGGCATTATGGGAAACCAATATACAGGTGGTGCAGGGAGCAGAACTGTGGAGTTAGCCAAGGGACAAGTTCCTGAGTCAATCTGCAGCTCACAATGGCAGGGTTTTGGATACTTAGTGTTTAAAAAATGGCAAACTCAAGTCTTTTTCTTTTTTAATATTAAGAAGTTTTTAATATTATGTTTTAATTTATTTTTATTGAGCTCTACATTTTTCTCTGCTCCCTTACCTGCCTCTTCCCTCATCCCTTCAACACTCCCCCAAGCTCCCCATGCTCCCAATTTACTCAGGAGATCTTGTCTTTTTCTACTTTCTACTTCCCATGTAGATTAGATCTATGCAAGTCTCTCTTAGTGTCCTCATTGTTGTCTAAATTCTCTGGGATTGTGGTTTGTAGGCTAGTTTTCTTTGCTTTATGAAGTTTTTAATATAAATTTTATGAAGTTTTTAATATAAATTTTTCTTATTTTACATTCCCACCCCTTTCCCTCCTCCTGCTTCTTCCACTTTCCCCCACTCTACCTCCCCATCCATACCTCAGAAAGAGTAAGTCTTCCCATGGGGAATCAACAAAGTCTGACACTTCACTTCAAGGCAAGACCAAGGCCCTCCCTTCTGTAAAGAAGTCTTGTCCTAGAAATGGGGATTCTCGGCCTTCATTGTAGTTCTGGGCTTTGGGAAAAGTGGAAAGAAAAGAAAGGAAAGGAAAGGAGAGGAGAGGAAAAGAAACCCAACTATATGAAGGAGTTCTCTGTTACATGGATGGACATCTAACTCATTAACTGGCCTGAGTCGGGAGGCTGGAGTTAGAGAAAGCATTCCAGAGGCTGAGACATGATGGAGAAGAGTAACTGTTCTATAAACATGCAGAATCTAAGGGATTCATAATGAGCCTCTGCTCCAATGGGCTTTTAGCACCCGGGAGAAAGAGATCAACACACATGACTGTGTATACAAGGTGGTAGGAGTAGTGACAGAGATGAGCCACAAGGCATTAATTACAGATGAAGAACCAGGGTGGTCAGAGAAGCCCTTCTTAGAGCAGGGGTTTGGATATGTATGAATTTTGAAGGCATGTTTTCTTTAGACTATAGAATCTTAGAAGATTCGAGGTATGGGGACCAAGTACAAAGACACAAGACAAAGTTGCTAGGGATGGCTGAAACACAAAATACTAGGGATGATAAGGATGATTACGCTGTGGAAGTTGCTAGTGGTCATCTCTTCTGTGGATTCCTGGCCAACGAAGGTGCTTGAGAGTACTGAATGCCAGAGTGGAATGAAGCTGTGGTTTAGAGCAAGGGATACATCTGATTTGATGAGTAGTTTAGAAAGATCTCACTGGCTGCAGCATGAAGTCTGATGTAGTGAGTGGTAACAGATCTTAAGACTAGAGGAAGAAAGACTTTTTAGACTGTCATCCGCCTAAAAGAGCAATAATGACAGCCTTAATGAAAACACACACACACACACACACAGTGACTTAGAAAATACAAGGGGGCAACAGGTCCAATGTGGATGTAGAATCCAAAGAAGTTAGTTAAGGACTCGGGATGGAGCCATGAGACAGAAGAAGGTGTCAGAAGGTAGTCTAAGATGCGTGTGGGTGCTATCGTCCATTGCAACAGTGAACTGCAGAGTTCATTCCCCACGGTTTGTTTTTTCATTAGTACAGGTAAGGAAAATAAACTTGCTGAACATTATTTTAAAAGTGAGTAGCAGGTAACCACTATAGGCCAAAGCTTTCTGAATTTTTGCATAGAATTTCACTATGCAGGCCTGGTTGTCTGAGAACTCACTATGTAGATCAGGTTATCCTCACACTCATACAGATCTGCCTGTCTCTGCCTCTCTTAGATTAAAGGTGTGTACCACTACACCCAGCTCTTACACTAAAAATTAATTACTTTGGGCCAGGGTGTGCACCAGTCACACATGTGCACAACTTAGCACCGGATATACTTGTAAGGCATGGCAGTGCCCAGCATATTACTGAGCACCCATGATGGTTCATATTAGATAAGAAATTTCTCCACTCTCACATGAGCTATGGGACAATTAGATGTAAGGAGAGCATATTGCAAGGTCATGCATATTTAGGTTCATCACTCAATATAAACACGATGCGTGTGTATACTGACAATTCAAATGTAAGACATCAGGTATAGACGCATGTGATTTGTACATAAACATGTATGGTCAGGTAGAGGTGTTCAAGTGCGAACAAGCAGTCTGAAGATGGCACACTCAGAACCAACTCAACAAGGCCACCCTATCAGACCTTTCTATCAGTGAGGTCATACATAGGGTAGGGCTGTGTAGCCCCCAAACCCCTGCAGCTGAGCTCTTCCACCTAACACTGCCTTGAAGTGCACAAACGCTTCGCATTGTTTTGGTCAAAGCATGGACCATGCATTTAATTCAAAATATATTTTTGTGAACAATTTATTTTACAGACATTTATCCTCTGAGGCTATTTCTCACTGTCAGGAAAAGTCAGAGGTATCTATGTTTGAATCAGCAGCTTCCATAACTCATTCGTATTGTGGTTGTTTTATACCTGAAACATGAAAACAATCTTAAAATTTGAAATATGTACCTAGGTAGCTGACCGTATTACACGCGTTTTCATTTTTCATATTGTGTTTATGTGTTTAATCCTGTTATTCATACATTGGATATTTACTGAGAGAGCAATGGATCCCAGGCATAGATCTAGGCACTAAGAAATTGAAATAGGCATTCAGTTTTTGCATTGTCTTGAAATGTTGTCATTCTCAAAGACTGAATGCTAGAAGGTTTTCTTTTCTTTTTCTCCTTACTATGACTTAGTCCCTACGATGGTGTATCTTGATTACAAACTTGATTGGACTGGGAAAAGCAAGCCTCTGTATGTGTTGCTGAGGGCATTTCTAGATGTGATTGGGTAAGGGGCCTCTGACTGATGGATTAATAATAGGAAGTGAAAGACAGTGGTTGAAGGCTACTTAAAAGAAGGATGTAACAGGGGAGGTAGCCTGGATAAAATCCATTGTTGTCATCCCCTCTCTGCCTCACTCTACCTGCTTCTTATTAGCATGAGGTGAGCAGTATTGCCCTACCGTACCCTCTCAGCCTCACCTCAGGCTGGGAGTAACAAAAGCAGCCAAGCATGCACCACAACCTCTGAAATCAGGAGTCCAAATTCCTCCTCCTCTGGTGTGGAACAATTCTGTATTCTGTCAATCATGTTTTAAATAAATGCTGATTGGCCAGGCAGGTAGTATAGGCGGGAAAACCAGACAGGAAGTAGAGGTGAGAACAGGAGAATTAGGGGAAGCAGAAAGCTCCCTTGGCATTCCTGTGCAGTCCACCGAAGAAGCGAAGAAGCAGCATGTGTCCCTGTCCCGGCTGAGAAAAGGTACCGGCCATGTGGCTAACATAGATAAGAACAATGGGTTAATATAGGTTACAAGAGCTAGTAAGAAGACTGAGCTAATGGGCCAATCAGTTTATAACCTAATGTAGACTCTCTGTGTGATTTTCTTTGAGTCTTGCCGGCTGTGGGGTACTGGGCAGGACAGTAATCCCAACAAGCAGGGCCCTCATGTTACACTCCTCTAAGTGGTTTCTTTCAGGTATTTGTCACAACCATGAAAGCTGCACAGCCACTTGCAGGAGAGGGGAGGCACTGTCAATGACTTAGCTTCAATTATCAGATAAGAATATAGCTATAGCAAATATGTGAGGAATTATTTTGTGGAAATGATGGCACAGTTGTGGGAGTGCTTTTCCATTTTGATACTTTGGATTTGTAGAGTGCAGCCATCAGGACATATCTGATTTATCAAGACTTTGCCTATTTGGAATGCATGAATTTTAAGAACTGAATTCGGTTGAAAATAAACAATACCAAACCATAAAACTCCTGGAGCATTTGAGTTGAGAGTATGAATTCTACAATCATTCTCAGCCTTTCTATTTCTGTGGCCAAACCTGGGCAATGTTGGAATTTAAGTCTAATGTCTATAAATACAAATTTTTCTTTCCTGAAATGAGCCAGGTTAAGCTGGTAGCCAGTCGAGGTGATGTATATGGAGCTAGTCTTGAGACCTGGCTGCTAACATTACCAATTTAACAAGACTACTTTAGTCCATTGAATAACAGCAGCCAGGGCTGGGAAGATGACTCAGTGCATAAGAGCATGTGCTGTTCTTTGTAGAAGAGCAGACTTTTGTTCCTAGCTCCCAATTCAGGTGGCTCAACACTGCCAGTAGCTCTCGCTCCAAGGTTGGGGGAGGGGAATCTGACTCCTCTGGCCTCCACATGGCATGCACATGTGCGCACACACACAAACAATAAAAATACATCAAAAACTACAGCAGTAGTCTTACACACATAGACTCTATCGTATCCTACTCATCTTCAGATGGTGCTTTGTGTTAGAATAGGATGCTTAATCTGTTTTCTGGACTTCTCATGTCTTCCTGCCCTCTAAGGAGCAATGCATTGTAACTCAGCCTTCTGGAGGAAGAGGAGGAGGAAGACTTGATGCAAGCACACAAATGGATTTCTGTTCTAAGGACCTGCAACTCACAAAACGCAAAGCCCTCTGATTAAAATATCAAGAGATTTCCTATTCAATCAACTTTATAAATATTTACTATATTAGCAATAGATTACTATCATGCAGGCCTACACGTGATTATTGGATAGATGCTTCTTGTGCTTCTTCTAATCAGGGAGTGGGCTACATATATGTAAATACTGATATTCTGCTTAAAACTGGAGGAAAACCCAATAAAATGCATGCATATATATATATATATCCATTGAAAAGCAGGTTATATGAGGACATAGGAATTTATTTGGCTCTCTGTTTTTTTCTCAGTACATAATAGACACTCAATAGTGAACAGATAAAAGTATCACTGCTTACTTGATTCACTTGACTCCTTTACCTTCCTTTCTCAGCCATGCCAAATTTCTTTCTGTTTCCAGGCTGCCACTTCCTATCTTCATCTTCTTCTCAGCTTTTGCATCCTTCTAAACCTGTTGTCTGGAATAATTGTTTGCAGTATATGTAATGAATTCCTGTCACTTTAAGTTAGCCATGCCCACTCCTCCTCTGTGTGGAAACCTGGAGTTCTGGGTTCCATTTGATCTCTCTGTCCCCACAGCTCTCAGGAGAGGCAGCGGGGCTTCTCCCGCTTCATGGGGGGCTCCCCCTGCTCCCTCTTCCCTCTCCTTCTTTCTTTCCTTCTTTCCTTTTCTTTCCTCTTCTGCTTCTTTCCCTCCATAATTCATCTAATCAATGCTTAACTTTAATATCTGTCTGGTTTCATGTTCCCGTCTCCCTGTCACTGCAGCTGCTGCTGCCATTTGCCACCACTGCAGATCTGACCATGCGGTCTCGACCCTGGAGACCCATTACCGGGGACCCCCATTTATTAATTATAACAGTGTATAATAGGAATGCCTCCTGCTATAGCTCTATCCCGGTAACTGACCTCAGATTGCTGTCTTAGACAAGTGTGATGGCACAGCTTGCCTTTCACTAGCAAAATCCTTCCTACACTGATTAAAATAAAGTTTCTGCTAGGTGATTTCTTGTGGAATCTAGTTAATAGTGTTTAGAAATATGTGCATATATATGAAATATATGAACAAATGTATTTGTGGGCACCATATAACATGAAGAAAAGAGGAGAAGAAAGGCTAAGTATATGGGGATAGGAAGCTCTCAATGCAGGTAATGGGAAGGAGTTTTGAAAGAGGATGTAAAGCTAATTGCTTTTCTAGTTTTAATTCTGTAATAGATCTTTTTGTGGCTGAGAAGTGCATAAAATAAATTTCATCCTGAAAGTGTACAATTCAATGGAAAGCTCCACAGCTTTGGTTCCAAATGCCTGCTCCAACTGTACAGAACTTCACAAAGTTCTATAGTCTCTGGGTCTCGATTACTTTGCTGGGTGATGTTTTTATTTATTTGCAAGCTTTTTAGATAATAAATCTTATGAAATTAAAGAAAAATAAATGAATCATTGGCTCAACATTAAATTGGTTGACTGTATTTCAAGTTTTGCACAATTTCTTCGTGCTGAGCACCTAGAGGTTTTCTTCTGGGCAGCTAGAATTTTTGGTATACCAGGTACATCATATCTATATGATCAGCTCTAGTTTCTTTTGGTAATAATGAGGGAAACAAAGATCCAGAGCAAGAAAGAATAAGAGTATCCAGTTAGCACTATGGTAGTTTTTGCTTAATTTTGCTACCCCTATTTACATGTTGATGAAGCCCTAATATCTCAGAATGTCATTGAGTTTGAAAACAGGTCTATTTCAGGTGACTGAGTTAAAATGGGGTCACTCGGGTGGGCCTTAAGCCAATCTGACTGGAGTTCTAAGAAGAGATTAGCACATGCCAAGATTGGGGATGTATGCACACGAAGGAAAACTCATCCAAGTTTGCACTGAGTTCGATAAACCCTGGAAATCCCAGAGAAACCTAAACCTCCTGACACTCTGATCTTCAATGTTTAGCCTCAAGAAGCGGTAAAGACATCTAGTATTGTATTATGGTGCACCAGCAAACAATCACAAGGGCCTTCTCGTTCTTTATGTAATTTTTGACTTTTGCTACACATTCCTGGAAGACCAGAGAAAAGAAAAGGCAGCTGGAAGTCGCAGATGCTAGAAGTCCCGGGCAGCTTCTCCTCTCCCCCAGCTGTGCAGTCAAATTTCAAGCTGGAAAAGCCAATTGAGCCAGTGCAGCTGGGTGGAAGGCAGGAGGCGCATTAGTGGGCAGCCTGTTTGAGGCTGGCCTACTGCAGTCAGCCTGGTATTAGCAGGCAGCTTCCTGGAGATGGCAGCATTAGCTAATGATTATTCCTTCAAGCAGCCTGACAGCCGCTTTCACTTCTTTCTAAACAATTTGCAGCAAAGAGGATTCCCAGGATACAAAAACAAAATAAAAAGAAAAGAGAAGAAAAAGAAAAGCAGGAAGCCAGGGTTATATGCTTCTAACAAGGACGGGGAAAGCTTTGAAAATGAATCACTTTCTCTTAGTTAATCGCAATCCTCTTGCTTCAGACTTTTGGCAAGTGCAGCCTTCGTGCAAGCCAGGCTGCCTAGGGTACAGTTACATCATTGCAGTGCTCAGTCTGTCTTGCAAGTTCCTCCTTTCTGCTGCACTGCGGATGTCCCTCTTGCCCGCTTCCCTATGTGCCTTGTTCCCTTTGTGACCCCTCCTCTAATGACCAGTCATGCCTATTTCTAGCTCTAGCCTTGTGCTCCTGTTGTCTGCTCCACATAGTCCATTTGTAATCACCTCTTTCTCTTTGTCTCATTCATGTCCTTTTCCCACTTCCAGGCTGGCCTATGTCCCTTGAAGTATTTCTTGAGGACTACAATACGCAATAAGGTCTTTTCCTGAGTGATGCAGAGTATCCCAGAGACATAGTAGAGCTGTAGGCAAATCAAATTGCTTCTGCAGAGACACAGAAGGAGGTACAGGAAATGGGTACAATGCTTTCTGCATGCCTATTGTGACACTGACTGCCTGGCATCTAACCACATGTTGCTGGAGGACCAAGTATGGAGTCTTCGACTCTTAGGTCGTCGCACATATGTTACTATGTTGGTCACTGCTTTCTCAGAGCTGCTTCTGCCAACTTTATCTCATTTCCATCCCTCCCTCATCACTTGAGATTTCTGTGCAGTGGCTGCCACTAAGTTTTCTTGAAAGATGCTTACAAGGCTCTGAATTTAGTAGACACTGAATATACATCCACGAGGGGAATTATATCCAGTGTGATACCTCTGTAAATTTATTCTCTCTCTCTCTCCCTTGCTCCCTCCTTCACTCCCCCCTCCCTCCCTTTCTCCTTCCTTTTTTCTACTGCCCTCCTCCATTTTTTAAAAAAATGGTTTAGTTATTTTATGTATGAATGCTCTGTCTGTATTTTCACCTTTACGCCAGAAGAGGACATCAGATCCCACAGCCGATAGTTGTGAACCACCATGTGGTTGCTGGGAATTGAGCTCAGCATCTCAGGAAGAGCAGCTAATGCTCTTAACTGCTGAGTCATCTCTCCATCCCTATCCTTCTCCATTTTTAAAAGACAAGTCCTTACTCTATAGTCCAGGTTGACTTGTAATTCACTTCATACTCCAGGCTGACTCAATTTTACAGCAATACTGAGTGCTGAATTACAGTATAAACCACCATACCTGCTTTACCTTAGCACATTCCTGAGAAAACCTATAAATCAGTGATTTCTCATTTTCCATTATTAGCAAAATGTCATTTGTAGGCTTAAAAGAAAGGATAGAAATTTTCTGGGACTTGTACACACTGTGCCTAGAAATAGGTATAAGGTAGAAGACTTGGCAATGAGTATACCAGACTTGGCATAAGTGCAGGAAGAAATACGGCAAAATAAAAATGTCTCACACAGGACTTTCGACATGGAAGCATTTAGATTAATAAGGGGCACGGTATACTGAAGATTACAGTGAGATGTGGACAAGGACATGGGGGAGTAGAATGAAAACACCAAGGGAGTGGTGGGGAGGACCATTTGCCGAGTTTCTATCATATACCCGGTGTGACAAGTGGGAGACCATGGAGTTGCCCAATTCAGTTTCTTTCGCAACGTTGAGACAGAAGGACTGTTGCTACACTTGTTTCTGCAAGGATTGAAGCAAAGATACTTGACTTGCCCCACAACAAAGAAAACAGAGGTCCGAGAACCCAGGTCAGTTGTTCTCCAGAGGTCGGACTGCTGTTAGCATCTGTGCTAAACTGGCAGGTCTCATGTGCCCGATCAGCTAGGATCTCATGGTGACTAGACTTTTCCTTAGTAGGAACTAAGTAACAGAGTCAGTGAGCAATTCATAAACCCCATAGATGTCACCTAGTACCCTTCTCCCATCACACCTCTGGGGCTTAGTACCCCTCCCTCCATACACCCCATAGAAGAGAAAGGAGCCTGGCACATATTGCCGTGTTACAAGTCACATCTAGTGATTCAAGACACTTCCCCTGTATGTGAAAGTTATACTTTCTCCTAGTGACTATCAACCTTTGTACACAGTCTTTCCAGGCACAGTCTAAATAGGGGAGGAAGGAAACATTGAAAACTCACCAGTTCAGCCTGACCTGACAAATGATACAAAAACTCTTAGTCTCAGTGACCAGCACTTATTCACTCACATTTTCTCCTCTCCTGGCCTTGCCTCTCTGGCCCTGCCCTGCCCCGCCCTACCCCCTCTCCTTTTCAGTCTCCTCTCCTCTTTCCTCTTCTCTTTTCCTGTCTCTGTCCCTCCCAGCCCCCTCAGCACATCTATTTCCCTAGAGCAAGCAATGACAGTAAAGAATCTTAAATTCCTCCTCTCATCCAGGAGATACCAGCCAGGTCATTTGTCTCTTCTTAATGTTCTATTCCTGATACTCTTTCGGAAACATCTCGGTCCCATAGCCCTCTGTTCTTTCTGCTTCTTTCCCCTTTTGTTTCTTTGTTTTCATTTCTTTTCATTCACTGTTATATTTTTGAAATAGAGGACTATACTCTAGCCTAGACTGGCCAGGAATTCAATGTGTACCCCAGGCTGGTCTTGACCTTCAACCAAGTTTTCCTACCTCAGGCATCTTAGTGTGAGAGAGAGAGAGAGCGCACACAACAGACCCTTAATTCTTGGTTGCTTTTCAGCAAAAAATAATCATTTTTATTATAAAACCCTCATAAATAAAAACATTCATCTCCATTAAAAGAATACAGCCAGAATCAATATATGTGTTCTATCTCATGTAATGGTCATTTCACTTATGCTAATAAAATGATAGATCCACAATCAATGCTTTGTCTATTTGCTAATGGAAAATACTAAAGTGGGGTTGTGTGAATAAATTCATGTCCATCCATTTCCTTTATTTGTCGCTTTAGGAAATATGCATATACTTTAATGTAAATGCATTTGACGACCAGGCAGACCCAAAGAGCAGGCAGATTCCTTCATTACACATGTACGCTTCAGGACTGACATGGAAGTAAAAGGCAGGTTATGGTGCTTTTGGAACCAGTGCAAGCTGGAAGGGTTAAAGTTTTATTTGCATGTAGCCTGCATTCAGTTTCAGCACAGGTTGGTCTGAGTCACTGGATCCTTTGTTCAGAAATAAAGCAGCAACTTCCTGATTAATTGTACATCCTCTGGTCATGGGCTACAGATGACATCATGAAACCAATAATAAACCCACTTCTGTTTCAAGGTATCCACATCCCTAACCTTCTACAATGGGAGCACTGTGTTCACCAAGAAGCTATTGTATCCTAACATCTCCTTAGGCATTATTTCCAACTGGTCACCTTCCCTATAAAATGCCATTTATGGCAACTGCCTGAGAGAGGGAGATATTTATAGCAAGCAAAGCAGGGCACTGCTCCGGCAGACACCTCCTGTGTGCTTTTTTTCATCACCTGTTTCCTTGGACAAGCAAGCAAGGGAAGAATGGCATGTGAATATAGGCTAAGAAGAAAGAAAACATGGAGAAGCTGCTCCAAGGGTCCAGCTCACTGTTAAGAGACATGGGGACAGAAAAGAGAGATGTCTTTAACCCTGTCTGGCAGTGCCACTGCTTGTCTCTCTCCAAGGTCAAGTTCTGGGGACTGTATTATTATTACTGTCCCCCTCCTTTTTAAAATATAAATAAACTTTGGGGGCCTGGTGAGATGGATCAGTGGATAAAGGAATTTACTACAAAGCCTGAGGACCAGAGTTAGATCCCTAAGACCCACAGAGTTGAAAGAGGAAACCAGCTTCTGCAAGTTGTCCTCTGATGTCCACATGTGTATTGTGATACATGTGTTCCAGGCTCCACAAAATAAATAAATAAATAAATACAATGCAAGTATATGTAATTTTATGTTATTCTTTGATAATCTCATATGTATAATATGTTTGGATCATATTTACCACCATTACCCTTTCTTGTTGCCTGTTGATCTTCTAGAACGCTTCTTCCCCAAAGACCTTATGCTATTTCATATTTTCTCTCTCTCTCTCTCTCTCTCTCTCTCTCTCTCTCTCTCTCTCTCTCTCTCTCAATAGCTCAATAAGTTGCTTGCTTGCCTGTGCATACAGGGTTATTTTCTGGATCATGGGCAACTTTCTAATGACTACACCAGTGACGAAAATTTCCTCCCTCTCACAACAACTGTTGATTGCTGATAGCTACTGGGCTAGGGGTCAGACATCCTGCTATCCTACTTCTCAAGCCCAGCATGAGGAAAGAGAAAGTATGCAAACTTGTAAGTCAGATCCATGTTGACTCTGCTACTTGGAAGCCTGGTGAATTTGAGGAATTATGCCACTGCTAAGAGTATTAATTCTTCAGCTAAAATTTAAGGCTGTGTGGGGAGGTCTAAGAGTGAAAAATATCTGAGACAGCCAATAATTGTCAATTTTCTTCCTACTTTTGAAGGCCAAAATCTTATAATCCCTTCTATTCCGAATAATGTCTAACCAGGTGACTGTATAAATGAAAGGTTTTGACAGACTCTTGTTATGTACTGGAAACTCTACAAGGTGTCATGCATGTCAGTTGGTTATGTGAGGGTGCAGTCAGGGTATATGCACAGATGACAGATGACTGTTAAAGCTAAATAAGTTTTCTGGCTCTTAAACTTTTCGCCTCAGCAACTATTATTAATTTTAGAGATACTCATATGAGAGTCTCTGAATTAGGAACAGTCAATGCATCCAAACACAAAATCATTTCATTGAAGATCACTAAGCACATTTTCCCTGTCTTCCATCAATCCATTGCATTCACTATAAATGGAATAAGCAAACATGGGATACCAGGCATTTTGAATGTCTTTGTGGGTCTATGTATGCATATGCACAGTAGTTCTAAAGGGAAATAGGGGAAATCAAAGCTCTTTGCAAGCATGTGAAAAGCTGTTTCTCTACATCAAGCCCTTCCTTCTTTTTGAGTTCCAGTGTTGATCCATGGACAAAGGAGCAGGCAGCTAAGACAAATCTGCCTAGGGGTTGGCCTCACATACTGTACTGCAGTTCTGAAACTCAGTGTGGTGGTACACACTTGGAATCTTGGAACTTAAAAGACCGAGACAGAAGAATCCCGTATCTCATGTAAGTCTGGACTACATATTAAGTCTCTATCTCAAAATCAACCAAAAGGAAAGCTGAGCTTCTGGAGCTTTTCCATCTGGGTCAGAGTGGTAGAGATTTGATTAAAGAAAAAAGGAACAAAACTCCCAGCATTCATTGGAGGCTAGAAGACAGAGAGGGCTAGTGGGTTTGCCCTCACAGCACCTTGAGGCTCAGAGTGCTCACCTACCTTGCCCAAGACCACAGAGCTAGTAGGACATCTCATTGTGGGCTGCCAAGTATCCTTCTAGATCACAATGCTCCACAGGGTCTTTACGCACAAGTTACTGAGTCAATGGCAGAGTTGAATGAGGATGCATGTTTAAACTGTTACACAGACTTTCTAACACCCTACCAGAAGAGAAGTACTTAGAAAATCTACAAAAGAAGGAAAGGAAGGAAGGAAGGAAGGAAGGAAGGAAGAAGCCGCAGATCAATCAAGTGAGGGTCAATCTAAACAAAAATGAAAGCTTCTCTCAACTTCTGAAAACATCTGTCAGTCAGGACTCTCCCTTTTATGTCAACTGCCTGTATCCAAAAACATTCTCCACCTGGAAAGCCAGCAGCCACATGACCCTGAGAATCAAGTAGTGATCTTCACCCTCCTTCCTGCCCTCTCCTACAGTTTCTCCAATCTCATGTCCAGCCCTGTAGCCGATCACTTGCAGTGGCTTGGCCTCTCAGCCTACCTCCACTCCCTGGGGACTTTACCAAACATTGCAGGAAACCCAGTTTTCCTCTCTTCCTCAACCCCTAACTCAGACTCCTGAATATGCAGATTTAAATTTCTGTCTGGCCTGTTCTAGCAGAAGCAGCAGGTTAAGTATGCCTAGAAGGAACCCAGGAAGCAAATTTCAGTCAATTAAAAAGGCCTGTGCCAATACTGTTGACAGCACTTGAGATTTAAAAGTCTCCACAGTACTGTCTCTGGTCTCTGGTCAAAACTTAATGGCTACTCGTGAAGCATTTTGACGAAGATCACAGTTTTTAATTTTATGAGACAAAAATTTACTATTTAGACCAGGCTGATCTCCTAAACCCACAGTTATCTTCTTGCCTTGGCTTGCTACCACACCAAGCTGGGGAATTTTTTAAAGTTCTCATTACCAAACTCAGTCAGCATCATTCCATCATTGAATTGGTTAGTGCTTCCCTTCTACGGCTCTGAGCACTTTTCCATTTCCGAATTGCTCTGGAAATGGTCAAGACCAAAAGCCTTACGTTGGACACGGAGTTGCAGACAAATTAGGAAGCATGCTATACACTGCCATCCACAGTATTAAAACTATTGGCACAATCAAATTCTCAAAGATCAAATTGAAAGATGTGTCTATGTACCACATCTGCACACTGGCTTTGAGAACAGTGGCTGAGCCTTGGGACCAGCCCTATCTAGTGCTGTACCAGGGAGAAATTAGCTCTATCAACAGTGCCCTCCAAGGTGACACCAAATGACCACGTATTTACCAAAATCCAGAATACATTGTCCAATCCTGAACTTCAAGTCTTTTTGGTGGCACTTGACATTGAGATCCACACTTCACTCTTTGATGTTCTTCTGTCATTGACTTTCCCGATGGTACATTATGCTAGCAATCTTGCTAGCTGTCATCATTATTACTGTTATCACAGCATTTTTCATTCTCTCACTTCTGTTGGTAAAGGGTATCCAAAGTCTGTCAATATCTCTCTTTTTGTCCTCTCCCTTCTTTCCTCTCCAGAACAGTAATCAGTGCTATTCAGCAGAGCTCTCTGGGATTCCAGCTATATAATATGCTAACTACCTGTTATACGTGGCAATTGAGTAATAAAGCGTGGGTAGTGCGGCTGAAGAACTGCATTTTCTAATTGATTTAATTGTACTTAATTTAAATTTCATTAGCTGTATTGAGCTGATCTGTAGCATGATTAATAAAGACCCAGAGACATATATTGGGGTTCAACCTGAAGGTCAGAAAAGCAAAACATCCAACTACTGGTTCTTAACTCTACCTGAGTCTGAAATGACAATCCTGCCCCCCAGGAATCTCAGAATGAGACTGTGACTGAGACCTATCACCTCCTCTTTTATATTCCTCTCCAGGGTTGGGATTAAACACATGCACCACTACCGCCTGGTTTCTATGGCTACAGGGATTAAAGGAGTGTGTCATTGCTGCCTGGTCTGTAAGGTTGACCAGTGGGACTGTTTTACTCTCTGAACTTCAAGTAAGCTTTATTCATTAAAATAAAAATGAAATATCACTACAGATATCTGCATGTGGCGGTCTTACCTCACCGTAGAGATTTGAGCATCTTCTCCACCAATATGACTCCTCAGTATCTTTGGTTTGGTACCAAATCCCCAAGGTTGTTTTATTTTATTAACTGATATTCAATACATGTGGAAGGATCCCATACTTTATAATATCTCTATTTAAAAGCCTAATCTACAGAAGAAAAAATTGTTAAAATAAATACTTATCAAAAGACAGATGAGTTTTAATTTCATTGTTTTGTGTGTGTGTGAGAGAGAACTTGTTGTATAAGGAAAAAATGTCGAAGCAATTGGCCAGCAGTTGAGAGTAAAAATCTATGCTTTTCTCCACACTGATTCTATCCCATTACTAAACTTAGGATGTAAAGAGATTGGATTCTGGCCTGTGGAAAAGCTACAGAGTGTTTGGGCTTAGATATTTATATCAGTGGTCAAACTCCTTAGATCTCAATCTTAGCCCTACCATTTAACAAGCTATTCAACATGGACATGTGCAGATTTTGCTTATGTCTTGGTTTCCCCCACTATAAAATGAGGAAGATGGTACTATTAACCTGATAGGCTTTTGGGCAGATGAAATGAAAGCACGCCTTAAAATGTGCAACATCTGGCATATAATAATAGTTACAGCTAAGTCGATCCAAGTTCAATAAATCTAGTTTGGAAATGTCACCTAATGTAAAGTCTAGGGACTTTGGGCGTTGAGATTTCAAATGAGGAATTCTTAAAGAAGTCCCCAGCCCCAGAGCCATTAGGTAGCAGAACTCCAGAATAGGACTAGTCCTGAAGCCATGCTTCCAGCATAGGGAGTGACAATGTTGCACCGAGAAGCAAAGGGGAAAGACTGATAGTGCTACAGTTGAGTTGTTCCAAAAGACCTCCTTTTCTCTCTATATAAAGACCCCTTGTTGACTATGTGTCTGGCTTTTGTTGAGCACTTAAGCAACTCTTTCTATCAGTGGAGAGCCCTGGATCAGGGCCCTGGATAACAGAGTAGCAGCTTAGGCAACAGGGTCAATGAACTCTTCGCTGCCCTCCCTGATGAAAACATCTGTAATTAACCCTCTGAAACACTGGGTGAATGACATCAAGTTCAGTTATTCCTCCTGAAAGTAAAGTTGACGATGAGCAAATTTCTAATTACACATGGAAACTTTTACAAACAACAGGGCAGTTAACAGGAACGATTCTGCTTCTGGCAGGAGTTGTTAAACTCAAGGGGTTATACTCTTCAAACCTGGTCCACTGATTTCTGCTGTAGAACAGTCGCAAGAATTACTTTCATGTATTTATCCATTTGTATGTTTGTGGTATATTCATGTTGTTGTCACATGTATGGTATATGTGTGTGGTCTCTGTGTGTGTGATGGTGTATGTGGTGTGTGTGTGTGTGTGTGTGTGTGTGTGTGTGTGTGTGAGATGTATGTGGTGTGTGTGTATTTGTGTTTATTTGTATGGTATGGTGTGATGTGTACGTGTAGTCTCTCTCTCTCTCTCTCTCTCTCTCTCTCTCTCTCTCTCTCTCTCGGGGTGTGTGTGTGTTTCAGTGTGCTTGGCCATGTGCACATGCGGAGGCTAGCAGTTAACATCAAAATAATCTTCCTCAATAACTTTCTCACCTTATATCTTTACAATAGAATCTTGCTGAACCTGGAGCTTGCCATTTCAGCTAGATGAGCTGTTCAGTGAGGCCTTGACATTCATCTGCCTCTAATTCCAAACACAGAAGTTAAAGACATGTGCCGCTGCAATTGGCTTTTGGGTAGGTGCTGACATATTGAACTTCGGTCTTCATGTTTGCCTAAGAAGCACTTCACATACCAAGCCAACTCTTACATTTTTAAATGGCCAAAAACAGCTCAAAGTTACCTATTTCATGGCTTATGGAAATCAGATAAAATTCAAAATTCAGAGTACCTGAATACAGTTTTATGATAACACAGACTTATCCATTTGTTTTTGGATGACTGTTTTCTAAGTACAGTAGTAAACTTGGCAGCCAGAACTAAAATGGCAGAGCCGAAAAAAATGTATTATCTAGATGTTCACTGACATGATGTATGAATCTCTTTCAGTGTTCTTTTATGAAATACAGTTATTAACCAAATTAGTGTGCTAAGAGTTCTATAGAAATTTGAATTAGTATATCTATCTATCTATCTATTTGTCTATCTATCTATATATCTATATATCATGTATCTCCCCTGTACTTCTTAGGATACTTGAAAGGCAATAAAGATGCATATTTTTAGAACTCCCAAGGTCCAGTTGAAGAGCAGAAGGAGGGAGAATATGAGCAAGGAAGTCAGAATCGCGAGGGTTTGGTCCACTCACTGAGACAGTGTGCCTGATCTAATGGGAGCTCACCAAACCCAGCTGGACTGGGACTGAAGGAGCATGTGATCAAACTGGACTCTCTGAATGTGGCTGACAATGGGGGCTGACTGAGAAGCCAATGATAATGGCACTGGGGTTTGTCTCTACTGCATGTACTGGCTTTTTGGGATCCTAGTATGTTTGGATGCACACCTTCCTAGGCCTGGATGGAGAAAGGAGGGCCTTGGACTTCCCACAGGGCAGGATACCTTGCCCTCTGAGGGTGAGTGGGGAACCAGGAAGGAAGTGGGAGGAGGGGAGGATGTGGAAATTTTGAATGGTATTATTTACAAAGCAATAAAAAAACCTCCCTTTCCACAATTATTGTAACATGTTGATTTGCTTATAAATTAATGTAATCAAAAACAGATGCACATTTTATATTTAGCTGAGAGTCCCAGCTACACAGTTTTGCCATCATGTAATAGCCTTACCTACCATGATGGACTGTATCAGCTCAAACTGAAAACTAAAATAAACCCTTCCTTGAGTTTCATCCTGTCACTTCTTTGGACACAGCAACATGAAAAGTAACTAACACACTATCCCAGAGAGTCCAGGGGCTGCGAATTTCAGCACTGTCACTTCCCTGTTGACAAAACACCTTGGAAAGCAAGAGGGAACCTTTTGAGCAGCAGTTGCAATTTCCCTGATAACACAGTTCCAATGCAAACTTGTTTCCCTTTGCTGTTGCTAATAACACTGCTATTACAAGCCAGATAATGCAGCCCATATTTAGGGTGTTTAAATATCTTTTTGAAATTGCACATAATTCGTAATGTCTACAAAGGCATAGCTGAGATGGCTGATGTTTCCTTACACTGGAGCAAATTAAGGTGTCTATTTTCTTCAGCAGGTGTGTGAATACTGTAAATCCAGTTCGTGCTAATGTTGCAAGTGTGTACAAAAAAAGCAAAGTGAATAAGGGAGGTTGTTTCTATTATCATCCCCTCACAGGCTCTCATTGCCTCAGTAAGCCTGCAGCAGTGGCTTCTTTTCCTTCTTAAAATGAGCAAAACAATAATCTCATTATTCCTATCTTCCAATATATTAGTACTATATAACCCTATGTCAGCATTCAATGATGATTTTTAAAGTTTAATGTGAACAGAAAACCCATTGGGAACTTGTTAAAATTCAGATTTTCTCTCAGGCAGTCTGCGATAGGGCCTAAGATCATTCATTTAGTGGATCATTCATCCATAGTCCATGGACCATACAATGAGAAGCAAGGTCCTACACAATATGTCAGTCTTTCACTAACATGATCAGTAATAACTGATGTATTAATGATCATGTTGGGGACCTGAAAATTTCTTCTCAAAAATCTGTAAGGAGCAGAACTCCAAGCCATCACAATAAATTTCTGAAAGTCACAGCTAAGAATTCTTCAAAGAAATAACTCCTGGGGAAGTTTTGGGATATTTCAGGCTTAACTTCCAATGATGACAACTGGAGCTGTGGTCAAACAGATGTGGTTTTCCATTCTGACACAGCTATTTACTAACCATAGGAGCTATAATGTGGAATTCACCCATTCTGAGAATATCAGTTTTCACATCTGTAAAAATGGAGTGACTTTAGTTGATTGAGGTCTGTGGTCCAGCACTTTAGAGGTAGAAGAATGAGGATCAGGAGTTTAAGGGCAGCCTCAACTACATAACAAGTTTAAGGCCAGTCTAGTCCACATGAGGCCATCTTAACCCAAAAGCAACAACAGCAACAACAAATCCTAAAAAGTCATTAATGATTCCAGTACTCATTCGATCCTTTGCAAGATACCTTGTCATGACACATCTATTAAGGGTCCTTGTCTATCCCTCCATCACATTCTGTAGAAGAAAGGGGCCTATCCATCTCTGCATTCTCAGAAAAAAAATGACAGTGGTGTCTTTGCTAATGTGTGGTAATGTTTGTGTGTGTCTAGGCAAATAGTTTAGTGCCTTTATGGAATTTATAAGAAACTGTCTACTACAAGCAGGCACGCCATGGGAGAGAATAAATTGACACATGCATGAAACGTGTGGACACTGGGAAGTTGGGGGTCCCTTTCCTCAATGTGAGGCTGCAAATCATGAAGCCAACTGTCCTTTTTGTCTGGCAGTTAACTCTGTGTCTGCAGTTCTGGAAAAAAATAGGTCCCAGACTGGAGTAGGATATTTTAAGACACAAATTGATCTCAGTTGCTACTTTTGTCTGAATTAAGTAAGTATAAAATAAGTAAACACAAGCACACGTTATGCAAATCAACAGAGTTAGCAAGTTCCCTTTCTCTTACTGAAATTGTTCTATAGGTTGGTTATACTCAGCTGATAGCCATTCACCAAATCTCACATCTGCTTCTCCTTTTACTCAAAGAAAGCAGCGATCAGTAGGCAGGATTCCCATTCTACAGTTAAAAATTGTTCTTGTTTATGTAATCTGGATATTATTTATAAATCACATTAAGGGTTGCCAGATAAAACAGAAGATGCCCAGTTAAATTTGAATTTTAAATGAACTATGGATCTTAATACTTGTCTGTCCTATTCAATGTTTAGAACAAATCATACTAATTATTATTTCACGGTTGTTTGTCGGAAATTTAAGTGAGTGTCCTTGATTTTTGTTTGCTAAATCTAGAAATCTTACATGTGATGCTTTTGTATAAGAACAGTTAAACTAGCATAGATATTGCTGCTACCCTTCCAGATAAAAGGCACATTTGGGTCAGGAATTGAGAATCCTCTGTTTCAGCTTTGATTGCCAGATGATATAAACAATAAGGCACATGGTGATGATTCTGGAAGAAAAAGCAGATTTTTCTTTCTCTTATTTTTAAAAGATTTACCTACTTTTATTTGTCTGTATGAGTGTTTGTCTGCATGGATGAGTGTGTATCACCAGTGAAGCATGGGTGGAAGTCTAAAGAGGATGTCAGAGTCTCTGAAACTGGAGTTACAGATGGTTATGAACCACTACTTGGGTGCTGGGATCAAAATCTGGGTCCGGTGCAAGAGTAGTGAGGACTTTTAATTGCTTAGCCTTCTCTCCAGTCTCCAGAAAGCAGTTTTTTGTTCCCAAAGGAGGGGATGAAAATAATTCTGGCAAGATTTATATTAGGACATCAAGGTTATGGTTGCCATTCTGCAGAGGCTGTTGTAACGCATGCATTTCATTGTTAATGTGAAAAGTAGAAAATGCTTTTGTGTTTGCTGCTGACCGGTTAGGTTTCTCTGTGCATGCTTTCACACAGCAAAGGCATTTTACGCATTCTTTAAAATGAAGTGTTTAAAATACTACCCTGAGGAACATAGAACTATCAGTGCATGAGGGTTTTGTAAAGGCAAGAATTGGTGCTTGTTTTGGCAGCATGTATACTAAAACTGGCGTGATACAGGGAAGACTAGCATGGCCCCTGTGTAAATTCTTTATGCACTCCATATTTTTATAAAAGCAACAATTGATGTAATACCATCAAAAGAATAAATACTGTAGACATGAATATTGATTATAAGATCTTGTCTATTGTTATTTTTACATCTAGAGCAATTTACCTAACACAAGTTTTTTATTTCATGTACTAAAGAAGAGAAATCATCTGCTATAAAAGAAAATTAAGACGTTGAACTTCGTCCTTGAAGACGGGATTTGTGCTCTCTTAATTTTGACACCCTCAACTTTTAGCCAGACTCTTTATGCTGTTTACCTTCGTCCTAACAGCAGGCTCACCTTGATTTTTCTTCTTCATTTTTCTCTTTCCTCTCTTTCCCCTTTTATACTCTTTTCCCCCCTTTGTCATACCTGTTCTTTTTTTCATTTTCCTTTACCTTCATTTCTTTCCTTTCTGTTTTTTTCTCCTTCTATTTTATGTCTTATTCTGAATGTCAAACTTGGAATCCTTCTGTATCAGCTTCCCTAATTAGTATTTTACCAGTTATGCCACCATTAACTATTCATTAAAAACTAACATTGGTGGCTAGAAGATAACACAGAGACTCAAATCTAACATCCTGGGCTAAACCCCAAGATTCCATGTAACTTCGAAGGGAAGAAGTCACTCTATAGCTGTCTTTTGGCCTCCATGTATATGCCCTGACACATGCGATTACTGATGCCTAGATATTATGCACACATACACACACAATAATAGTACAATAGGATAGAAGAAGGATTCTTTAAAACGACATTGGAGAGACTTTGCCAAGTTCAGTTATAAATAAGTTGAGTTATAAATGAGAGCAGAATTTTTGTTTTACTTGCTGTTTAAAAGCAGATCCAAATTACTACATTGTGAGTCAGAAACTTGGTGCCTCACACCAATTGATTATAATTTTAGACAAGCCACATGTAGTCTCTGTGACCTATTTAATGGATCATTACTTTGAAATACTTCAGAATGCATAAACTACTCCAGCTTCACATATATCTTACGTTAAGCTGGTGTGACCACTCCAATTATTAGTTCCCCAGTGAATCTAAAAAGACATTATTCTTTGGGGCTTTGTGGCAAAGCTAAGTGTAAAAGTATCTTTGGTGGGTCCCAGCCATAGCAGCAGAGAAGAGTATTTCCACATCACCACCTCAGATAGCTGCTACGCTCTTTTAATTTCCAGCTGATGGCTCGTCTATATTATGGTAAAGAAATAAAAACAAACAAACAAGTTTCTGAAAAATCCTGAAAGACACAGAGACTGTGACACAAGTCATGCAACACAGAGCCATGAAATCACTAAGGCCATCTCACAGCCTGTCGTCCAGTGTGTAGTGGGCCTGAAATCTGTCCTGATGTACAGTAGTGCTCTCCCCACTGGGCCACACGCAGGCCTTGCTGAGAAACCAGGCTCTCACTTGATCCCTAAACGCTAAGGAAGCAAATGCGGTCTTGACTGTGGGTGAAATTGCTGTTTCCTACAGATCAGTCAAGCGCATATTCTAAAACATCACCCGCCAACAATAAGAGCCCTGCAGCCCAAGACCTCTGGAACACTGAAGTTGGATCTCAAGACTCAGATGGTGAATATTAACCACATTTCATGAAGCTGGGGTAAAGAAGACTGTTAGGAGAGTTGGGCATTGCAGCCAAAATGCATTTTAACTGCACTTTATTGAGAGCAGTTAGCTTTTATGGTCGCAGTTCTTTGCTCCGAACACGTTGGAAATGGCAAAGCAATTAAATCTGATTAAGCAATTTATTGGAAAATAGATGTCACAGGGGGGTGATATCACAGCTTGAGCACACATAGCACTTAGCAATGACCAAATAGCTACAGAGCACACTGAAAGTCCTCCATGCCAGCAACTGCGTGTTGGTGATCGTACTTCTCATAGCTTCTTCTTGGTTCCCTCAGCTTTACACAAGCATGCGCACTAACAGATTGGGATTACCCAGGCTTTGCCTTACTCTTACACACAGCTGGCATACAAGCTCCTTATATCCCAGAGACATCAGTCTCCATAGCTTCTATCATTTCATTTCCCCATGCCTCTGGTCTTGACTTTCCAGAGGAGAGAACCTAGTCAAAAGAAGTAGAAAAGGGTGATCCTACACGTTCCACACAGTAACTTAGAAAAGTAGAAACTTAACTAAGTTGGGCAAAATGTTGAAGAGACAGAATAAAGCATGTGATTTAATTTACACTACAAATCCAAGTCAAATCCCTCCTTTGTAGCGGCAGAGATGATGATGGTAGGTGATGATGGTCACGCTACTGAAGATGCAGAACTTGTGCAGTAGTGCTAACGGAGGAGGAGCTCTTCTGACTATTCTGTACACACTACCTCATTTAATCTTCATGTGACGCCCGCAGGATAGGATTCCCATTTACAGATGAGGTAAGTGAGGCGGAGAATGTCAGAGCTCTCTGCCCAAAGTCATGCAGCTGGCAAGTGACAAAATTCACAGTCAGACAAAACAGTTTGGTGTCAGACTACTTGCCGTTAGCCATCAAAACAAACTCTTAATGCCTTCCTAGAGCTCCCACAAACACCTCCACAAAATGCGGCATACACTAGAAACTCAGCAGCACTGAGCAGAACAGAACACATGTTAAGTGTCCACATTTTAAGTTGAAAGGCAAGATAATGAATATTGAAATCCTGGAAGTCAGGGACTCTCTTATTTGTCTCATCAGCTACACAAGGAATCAGCAAAATTGGTCTTGTGGTGCTGGGGATCAAATGTGGACTGTGGACTTGCTAGCCAAGCACTCTATGACTGAGCCACACTTTATCCCTTAACTTTTTGACAGTGGGTCTTACTATGTAGCTCCAGTTAGTCAGGAAGTTTCTGTGGAGCTCAGGTTCATTTGGCTTCGCGGCCAGAGTGCAAGGTCTAGAAAGCAGTTATCATATTTGGCTCTGGAGCCATATTTTTAAGTTAGGTGAGATGAAATACACACACATTATTTTAATTTAAAATTAGAAATTTCATTTAATCTAATTTAATAGAAAATAGCTCTGGAGCTGCCGATGTTCTTTATGATCGTTAAATGATTTATTAATTTTTAATAATTTAATCATTAGAGAAACTAAAGAATTCCACCTGGTGTACTCATTACAGCGGACAAGATCCAAACAGGAAGGAACTAGGCAATCTTGAAATCTTCAATATTTTATTCCTTATTTTCCAATTAACAATGGGCAATGAATCAGATGTACTATGAAGGTGACATTTACCTTAATTAAATTTTCTTCTGAATAGTATCCAACCTTTAATTCATTAATTCGACAAGTGAGTATCAGGAATTCCTTCCAAATTGGGTCTTAATGCACAGAAAACATCCAGTTTCTACTAGTGTTTTATTTTGGTTTTGACTCCTGAATGGCAATGACAGATCATTCCACAAGATGGCACTCCTAATTCTTTGCATTTCTTTCACCATCGTGATAGAAGCATCTATCTCTACTCTTTATAATAGCTGCCGAAAAACTAGAACCATGATTGCTACTTCGGAATTCACTTCACCGAGTGATCATATTGACATATGTCAGCCACTTGAAAACATCTGGTTCTCTTGCAGGTTTCCAAGTGTTACTTTGGGTACAGGTATGTATTAGAGCATGGATACATGCTATGCTGTCAGTGAGTTGGACTATTTCTTTTCTACCATGAGTCCCTATACTAGAAAAACATTCATCCTTTAAGTTGCAAAACGTAGAAATCTGCCCAGAACACTGCAGGCAGGCAGAGCTCCAGTAGCATGTATACTAGGTTGGTGCAGGTTAGGAGGTCTAGACATATCTATCATCTTATTCTTGCCAGGGATATTTTAACTGCGTTTTGAGAACCTCATACCCAGGTAAGTCATATCCACCTTGCCTACCCACAGTGGTTCTGTGTGTCTATGTCAAGCTTCGCATAAAACCATACATATCAAAAATAAAAGATCAAGCTGAATTTATCAAGTATCTTGAGGAAGAAAGGAATAACCATGAAATTATAGTAACATTTACTGTATGCTACATACTATGAAGTTTGCTAAACAGTTTGGAAAGTTTATTTTTATTTAACATTATGAAAGCAGCTAGCCAATACAAGTGGACCCTGTTTTTCTTTGAGTTTTTGTTTTGTGATGATATTTTTTGTCTTATTGTTTCCAGTTTAGATGATTTTGGTTTAAGAGAGAAAAAAGACATTGGAAGGGGGTCAGGAGGTTGGAAGGGTCTGGGAGAAATTGGGAGAGGGAAAGGAATAAGATTAAAATATATTGTATGAAAAACACTTTTAAAAACAAAATAAATTATAAGATGACTCTTATGAGATATTTTATGTATGTAACAGATACTCATTAATCCTCTAGGCAATTCTCAAATATTAAATAATTACAATTAATCACCATGAAGCTAATTTGAAGCTATATGTACATAGAGAAGAGGATTTGCAAAAATTCTCCTTACTGGAAAATAATACAAGTAGGGTTCATCATACATATGGAATATAAAGCTCTAGGGTCTAAAATCAAATACTCCAACTCCATTTAATAAACACAAAATAAATTAGGGACAGAAGACAAGAATATTCCCTAAGTTTCTACAACTAAGCCTAAAAATGTTTCTGAGTTGACGTCTTTTTTTCCTCCCTGCCCCATGCTTATATTCACTTCTCTGTTTTGAGCTGTTTTCTTTTGGCCATATGTAAAACCTTACTCATTTGTCTTCTTACTTTCAGCTTTGTCTTTTGCATTTAAAACATAATTGAGATAGAGACAGGGAAATTTGGAGTTCGGAGACGCTCAGCAATTGTACTTTCCACTAATAATTAAAAAAAAAAACACCAAACATGTGGCTGGAGAAAGGGAGGAGTGGTAAAATAGACAACAATGAATAACAATAAGTAGTTGGCAGAAACCACAAGAAATTCTGAAATAGTACATCTTATATTAAAAATTGTGCAAATAACAGAAAGCAAAATGATGGCAAAAGGGAAAAACCTCTGCCACAGTGGAGCTGGAGTAAAAGAGAACAGGAAAGACATATTCTGAAAATATGGTCAACCAAGATTATTAAATAGAGAATTTATACTTTATAATTAATGGAAGAATAAAGACCCTTCTAGGTGAGCACTAACTACAGTATTATAGAAGACACTTGAAGAAATCCTACATAGATAAGAGTCACAAACATGAATAGTCAGGAGAGAATATATGAAATAGATGATCAAACGAACACTTGGAAGGAATCAAACATGTTCAACTAAGTAAACTAGGATGATCAAAGATTAGAAAGGGGGAAAGAAGATAATGAACAATGCTTGAGACAGTCTGGCAAAAGTCTAAGATTCAGCAGCTTCTTCTTGTCAATAATCTGAAATGTAAACAGTCTCCAATGTCTAATTAAATGCTGCAGACTGACAAGATGCACTGAAAAAAAGATCCAACTGGTTTTATTTTGTTGTTGTTTGAATGAAACAAGGGTCACAAAGGAATCCATCCCAAATGTAAAAGAATATACCAAGTAATGGAAACTCAAAGTAAGCAGGTGTGGGTGTACTCACTCTTCACTGATAAAGGAGACTCCAACAGTGGCTGGAGAGATGGCTCAGAGCTTAAGAGCATTGCCTGCTCTTTCAAAGGTCCTGAGTTCAATTCCCAGCAACCACATGGTGGCTCACAACCATCTGTAATGGAGTCTGTTGCCCTCTTCTGGCTTGCAAGCATACACACAGACAGAATATTGTATACATAATAAATAAATAAATAAATAAATAAATAAATAAATAAATAAGACTCCAACTCAAAATTAGTTGAGATAAAGTAGGTTACCTGAGGGGCTGGAGAGACCATTCAGAGAATAAGAGCAGATACTTCTCTTCCAGAGGACCTGCACTATTCGTTCAGTTCCCAGTACCTAAATCAGGAGGGTCACAATCACCTGTAATTCCAGAGGTACCCAATAACTGGTCTCCATGAGTCTCTGAACACACAATCACACATGCACTCACACGAACACAACTATATAACTCAAAATAAAATAAATACTTTATTTCAAAAGGTCAGCATGTCTTAATAAAAGAAACCCATAATATTATATAAGGATTGAGGTTGGAAAGATAGCTCCATTGGAAAGTGCTTTTCTGGCAAACATGCGTACTTGGGTTTGACTCTAAGAACCTAAGCATAAAGCTGGGTGTGATGCCTATGACCACCTGACCAAATAACCTAGTCTGCAATAGTGAGTCCAGCCTAATGACAGAACCCATCACACACACACACACACACACACACACACACACACACAACCAGACAACACCTAAAGAATGACACCTGAAGCTGTCCTTTTACCAAAAGGACCTAATAGACTAATATAGATGAGTGCATCCAACCCCTGCAGAATGTGTTTTCTTCTTAGCAACCAAACCAAATGTGAGCTATACAAAAATAGACCACATTTTAGGCCATAAATTAAGTGCTACTGACTAGAAAAATCTAATAACTTTTTGTATATTATCAAAGCATAATAGAATAAAGTTAGATATAAATAGCAAAAAACTACACAGGCATATGGAGAATGAAAAATCTGCTTTTGAATGATAAGTACACCATTGAAGAAGCCAGGAAAAATATAAACATTCCTAGAATCAAATGAAAACCAAAACACACCTTATTAGAAACTTCGAGGTATAGCAACGACAATTGTAATATCAAATTTTATAACTGAGAGGATTTAGATTAAAAAATATCTGACAGAATGCAAATAAATAACTCACAGAGGTATTTCAGTGTCATAAAAGCAAGAATAAGTCGAATCCCAAATCCACAGGAAAAAAATAATCAGGCAAAAACCATTGAGAACCAATTAACAACAATTCTGGCTAGAATTACGGGGAAAGGACCACCCAAACTATACCAGTGGAAATATAAATTATTATAGCTTTTATAAAATAGACTAAAACTAGAATTACCATTAAGTCCAGTTATATCACTTTGGGGTATATCCAAATTTATCAGTGTTAGTATACATTAATGATGCTCACATTCACTGATATAATACAATAGCCAAGACACAGAATCAACTTAGCTGTCCGTCAATATATGAAGGATAATTAAAATGAGGTACACTCAACAAATCATTCTGCCATAATAATGACTGAAATTATATCATGTGCAGGAAAATAGACAGAACTGGGAATCATCATGATAAACTAAATAAGCTAGACTTAAAAAGTCAAATGATGCATGTGTCCTCTCAAATATAGAATCAAGTTAAAACAAAAATGCATGAAAATAGAAATGTGGCTATTTGGGAAGATAATAGGGACCAGAATCAGGGAAAAAGTGAAAAAAATGGGTAGGGCAGTGAATAGAACTAATCCACATTATGTAAATATATGAAAATGTCACAATGAAAATATTGTTTTTGTACAATTAATATATGCCTGGCCTCCTTCACAGATAAAAAAGTATAGATGCATCTCTACTTGCTCCTTTGCACAAAACACAACCATAAACCATGGGAATAAGTCAAGAAACAACCTAAAGAGCTGCTCATTGCTGTAGTTATAAAGGAGTAGAGAAGAGGCATGGTATCTTATGACCTCTTGTCACCAACAAATAAGGAATGTAGACTCATCAGTTCTGGATCTCTTCCTGAACAACTGACAGGCTAATTTGTTATAGAATATGATAAACCCCTTGACAATATCAGGTGATCATGACACCAATAGCAAAGCAAGGGAGGATTGGTTATGAGTCTTGCTCACAATAAGCAGTCTGAGGATGCACTCTGTTCATTCTGCCAGGACTCTGATCCCTTAGAAACTCCAAGTGCTCTCATAGCACAGGCAAGGACCATCCACTCTAATAAGCAGATCTACAACATTCACTGCCATAGTTCTCATATACTCCTTATTTAGGAGACATCAGAAACCCAGGATAAACCAAGCAAGAAGATCCTACCCTCTGCTTAACAAAGATTTGTTCCCACAAAGGGGACAAAGAGACCTGAGATTGCATTCTTCTTGCCAGGCAATGATAGAGTAAATGGGAAAAAATGATGAGAAGGATCGCCCCAAGAAAGTTAGTGCTTCCTATTGTCTTCACAAGTCTCCTCCATTGCTGGTGGGAATGCAAACTTGTCCAACCACTTTGGAAATCAGTGTGGTGGTTTCTCAGGAATCTGGGAATCAACCTACCTCAGGATCCAGCAATACCACTCTTGGGAATATACCCAAAAGATGCCTAACCATACTACAAAAGCATTTGTGCTACTATGTTCATAGCGGCATTATTTGTAATAGCCGGAACCTGGACACAACCTAGGTGCCCTTTAATGGAAGAACGGATCAAGAAAGTGTGGAATATATACACATTAGAATACTACTCAGCGGTAAAAAACAATGACAT